>JBBPCS010001390.1:0-15192 GCA_037974645.1 Hollardia meadi
ACTTCAGCAGGTCGTCTTGACCATGTCTACATGCCTAAATGCATTGAGTTGCTGCCATGTGATTGGCTGATTAGCTATTTGCGTTAACGAGCAGTTGAACAGGTGTACCTAATAAAGTGGCCGGTGCGTGTATGTTACAGTGTGCATGTGAGACTCAGTCAGCTTTCTCTGTAAGAATTTCAAAGGAAATACAAGCTGTGGGTCTTATTGTACTCTGAGGTAATCTGGTTGCTGCCTCTGTGTTCCACAAAATAAAATCTAAACCGGTTACTGACAGCTGAGGGGACTAAATTTATCATCATCATCTTGACTGACTACCGGATTTTTTATTTATTTATTGAATTCCTGTGTTATTTTTTTTATTTGCAATAGATACCAGCGGGGCAACCCTGAATGATAGCCAGTTTATTTGGTGTAATCTTAATAAAGATCCTCTAGAACCCTTGGTATTGTCATTATCACATGTTTTTATTTGTGTGTGTTTTATTTTACTGACTGCAGCTGGATTTTTTAGTTGAAGTGAATCAAACTGACGTACCTCTTACCTCCTCTCTGGAGGAAACATGTCATGTTCCAGCCTCCCATATCTCCTTCCTCTACTTGCTTCATCAACTCTCACACAGGTAATCTTGTAAGAAAAAACCATCCTGTCTTAGCACTTCACCTGTTGTCAAGCTGCTGTGACCTTACACTTAGGCTACCAATTCAAAATTTCCAGAGCAGATTGTGAGCTAAATGCCTGAAAGAACTGTTGCTATAAGTATTCCTCATGTTTTTCAAAAAAAAAATTGTTATTAATTGTCATCAATATGATTCAGCAGCCAGTGAACATTAAAACATGAACCTAGAATGATTGAAGTTAAGTACACAATCAAATACATTTTAAATATATTAGAGCAGTGTAACATCCTGAGTTAGGGAAAATCTGGTGCAGGAACAAAATTTTACATCAGTCGACACTCTGTTCTGTCATTAAACCACAAAAGCATAAAAGAATCGCTCCACTGAGTTAAAACATTGGCTGTTTTCAGAGCTGGGGTGCAGCATGTTATTACTATGAGGAGGATGGTGCTTTTAAAATGGAGTGAGAACAGAGAAATAAAACAATATCATCTCCTTCTAGGTGAATACTTGTTGTTGTAGTCTGTCACGTTGATAATCTTTGTATTATTCCATTTTTGAGACCGCAGATCTTCCATGTTTAACATATTACCTGCTCATTTTGGTGTTATAGCTCTTACTAAGAAATATCAGCAGTCACCTGACTGGTTGGTTTATGTATCTGCACGAGCAGAAGGAGGTCTGTGTTTACTCACGGCTGGATCTCTGGTCTGGCTAAAAACATGGCTGTCCTCTTGGTCTCTGTCAGAGTCTGAAAGAGACAAAAACAACTCAGGTTATTCTGGTTTTTACAATTGCTTAATGCTCATCTAGGTCAATTAAGAGGAGACTGCAATGAATCCAATTCATTTTTAGATTTTTAATCATAACCAGCGACATGAAAAATGGGAAAATAAAGTGATTTCCTGAACTGGCTCAATTAATTCAACTGGCTGTCCTGTAGCAGTATATGTGAGAATAATGAGGAAAAAGTACTTAGAAGTAAAAGTACTCAATGCAGAAAAATGTTCCCTGTGACTGTATTAAAATTATATCTTTCGATTATTACTCATACGTTAATGTAAAAGCACATTTGGTTTGTAAAAATCGAAAAAATATTGTGAAATGCTGTCACAATTACCCAAAGTCCAAAGTAACTCGATTAATCGTCTAATTTATTACACAAGTAATAGTCAAAAAAATTGTAAAGCTGTCAGATAAATGTAGTGAAGTAAAAAGTACAGTATTTCCCTCTGAAATGCAAATACCTCCAGTTTGTACTTGAGTACATGTACTTAGTTACATTCCACCACTGTACTCCAGCTGTATCTCATGATGAGTTGAATGGAACAGAGATTGATCACTTTCCAGGTTTATGTTTGTTCTTTTATCTTCTTTTATCCTTTGTTTCTTTTTCTTGTGTTCAATTACTAATTTATCAAATAAAAATAATGCACAGTATCTGACTGCTGCTTTTTTCAACATTTTTAATATCGAGTAATTCATATACTTCTACTTCTGGTCAGTTTGAAATGGCATCATTAGCTCTCACTGCAGGTGTGCACACACTGCAAAATATTAGAAATTATTTCAATAAACAATTTCAATAAATTTTGTATTAGAGGACATTTAATACAGAAAACTCTGTGCCTTAATGCAGGATGGCTACAGTCACCACTGACATGCCATCATAACAGGACTGTATCATATAGCAGTAAATTAGCTCCAGAAGTGTTCTTAAGAAATGTAGCATTAGGTGTTCATGTCAAGCTTGTGCATTTGAGTTTAAGCCTCTGCGATAATGACGGGGCTGTCAGTCTAACATTTCTGGGGCAGCGGTCTTGAGATTCTTTCCATAGTCTTGGTCATACACTGGCTACACTTTTAGGAAACCAGTGGTACTACTCCAACATGCATGACAGTAGTGACATTGTCATAATAACCCCCAAAAATTGAACTATATAAATACAATTGCAACATTAAGCATTCGGTAGGCTACCAGGGTAGGAAACATTTAAATATATACCAAAGGTGCTTGTTAATGTTAAAGAGTGGCTGTATGTCACTCCCAGAAAACAGATGTGCTCTGAAATAAGAGAAAGAAGAAGCAGAAAGAGCAGGATTGTCACATATAGAGCAGATACTTGAGTCTTGAGTGCAGAAACCAGTAGAAAATTCTAAAGTCAAACAGCAGCAGCATCAGTCCACCATGTTTTGAAGTAAAAGTGATTAATGTGAAGTCAGGTGATTAATGTGATGCCAGAAGCCAAACAGTGAACTGATTCACTTAAAGAGAGCCAACAAAGATAGATATCCAGAAAACTGCTGCAAAGATGTACAAGTAAAGTTTCCTACAGTCTGAAACACATACACCATAATCATATAATATGTTTGTTCTTGATTGTTGTGGCACTGACAAAGCAAGTTCCTAACTTCTTTCTTTACTTTTCAGACAATGCACATGCATTAGTAACCACTGTATAAAAGCCATATTAACAAAAAGAATAACTTCACCCTGATTTAGGGCCAGCAGCGATGTAATTGGTGCAGCCAAATTCAGTAAAGAGGACTAGACCAGGACAAGACTGCTGAACAGATCACCATCTGATGCTTTAATGTTCACTCAGACATTTAGGGTTGCCAGGCTGTCAACTGTTTTCAAAACGCATTTCATATCCATCAACCAGCCATCACGGGGAGCCGATAAGCAGAACTTATGCCAGAACTGTTTAGTGCACAATAAACCAGGTAATTCCCAGTAAATGGTAGAATGCCTAAATCTTTTTGGTGTATTAAAGAGCAACTCTTCTGTTGCTCTTCTGTGCACAGAGTTATGAACTGCATCCACAGTAACTTAGTTGGTTAACAGCAGTAACTGGGCAGAGGCGTAGGACTAATCAAGTATTTGTACAACTTCAATATTTAAAGTCATTGAGTATGCTGATTGTATAGAAGCTCATCTCCTGGTCAGGTTACCACAAGTCCATCTGCAGCATATCTGTGCTAGTTCACTGTGGCCGCCAGCAATCTCATTCCGCACAGTCCTGCCTTCATGTGATCACTTTTTTAACTGCCTTAGCTTAGCTGTGTGTGTGTGTGTGTGTGTGTGTGTGTGTGTGTGTGTGCAAGGGAGAAAGCCCATCTGTGTGTGTGTGTTTGGACGTGTAGAGTGTCAGAGTGGATGTCGTGCCTGTTTGAGTGGGTTGGAGATATCTAGTATCGAGGGGGTCACAGCAACACATAACACACATTCACTGTTGCCCAGCCGTCAGCATATCAGTCACAGAAGAGCAGGGGCAGTTTTGGAGAGATTGACCCTTTACACGTAAGTGGGACGCTGATGTGAACGGAGACATCAAAACCACCCCTGAGCCCCTGTTAGATGTTCCTGCAGTGATAATGAGATATAATAATATGTAACATCAGGGGTCCCACCTTAAGGCCATACTGTTTTTATTCTGTGAAGGTTTGATGCCATTATAAATAATAATACAATAACATCTAACATTTAATGCTGCAGTCTGGAAACACAACACAATTATAAAGCAGCAGCCTACAATGAACAAACAAAAAGAGCAGTAAATGAGGCAAAAGGACCACGGGGAGAAAATGAAAGTACAATTCCAGAAGCATGTAGCAAGGAACTATTATAGATTACAAGCCCCCCTCTGAAGTTCTGATGCATCTCTAGCAAGTGATCTAAACAACTTTGTGCTCACTGTAAAGCCAACGGCAAACAGCAAGCAAAGACAGCTGAAGCAGAGGCTAATGGATGGGTGGGTGCACCAGACAGTCTCCAGGTCCTCGTCAAGAATTACATCTGCTGGACAAGAAAGGGAGCTATGTGATTACTGTTTGTTTGCCGTTTCACACCATAGTTCCTCCAAGGCTCATTACAAACTCAAGGACGTAGGATAAAACACCTCACTGTGCATGTGGATCCTTGACTTCCTGATTGGCAGACTCGTGGTTTTGAGGGTGGGTGGACACACCTCTTCCGTTTGCATCCTTAACACCGGAAAAAAAACCAGGGCTGTGTTCTGAGCCCCCTGTTGTACTCCATACACATATGACCATGTTGCCTCTTTCGACTCCAACGCCAACATTTAGTTTGCTGACAACACAGCTGTGGTGGGCCTGATCACAGATGACAATGTGTGAGGGAAGTAGAGGAAATCAACCTTCTCCTGAACGTCAGCAAGAATAAGGAGCTGATCGTGGACTTCAGGAGGAAGCAGGGAAGGAACTACACCCCCTTAATATCAACAAGTCTTATGGAGAGGGTGAACAGTTTCAAGTAACTTGGTGTCCACATCACAGAAGTCTGACCTGCAGGTTCTGCATACTGACTCAGTGATGTTTCACCTCAAATAATAAGGAATTTCTACTCCTGCACCATTAAGGGAACTGGAGGGATTACATTTCAGTGTGTCACAACCCCAGCTAGCTCTTAGGATTATTCATTTATTTTCTCTGTTTTCATGCCATATCACTAACTCTCCTGTCGTTTCAGATCCTGCCACACATGCAATCATCTCATTCCATTCACCTGGTTTTCCCTGCCCATCTCCTCAACTGCAGCCCATTTCCTCATTTAGTCTTAGTATTTATTGAGGCCAGTTGCACTCATTCTCTGCCAGATTGTCTAGTATGTTCACCTAGTGCTCCAGAATTTCTTTATTCTGTTTTCCTGACTGCCTGTTTTGAACTTTGGACCCCGATTCACCTGACTTTGATTCCCTGCCTGCTCCTGGTTGGAAAAGTTTGCTAATTGGACTGCTTTTCTGATTTTTGACTCCTGCCTAATTCCAAGTAAACAGAACTTCCTTGCAACTGTTTGTTCCTGTGTTGTGCTTTTGGGTTCAGATTTGCTACCAGTTCTCACAGTGTGATTGCTTGTATGATTACATGTGACAAATAAACCTAATTGATTGATTGATACTGTTGGACACTGATAATATCCAGAATTCGATGTTTATTTTTACTCTTACAAATCTTTTTTTCATTTTCAATAAAAAAAATAAATAAATCTCTGCACACCTGAATGTGTGACCAAAAGAAGAACTCCCTCAATTTGTCTTGTTTACTACTGAAATATTTATATCATGTGTGTGTGTGTATTTATATATATATATAATATATTTATTTATGTCCATCTGACCCTTCATCAGGTATTTAGCAGTAAGCAAGACAGTGTGTGGGACTTCTTCATATTGTTTTCATTAGATTTTAAAATCAGACATCTATAAATGAAAATTGGTATGAATTAATGGTGCCTGTGCCATATAATGACAAAATATATTCTGATGCATTTAAAAAAGTGGAGATAATCAGCTCATTTTAAACACTAAATTCAAGCTAATTTGTCACATAGTGATCAAATAGAGCTGTTTAATTTGCCCTGCTGAGATCAAGGCTTAGTGATTATTTGTGTGCTCAGTGACTGACATTGTAGGCTATCAGCAGCAACAGCAGGTGCAGGCTCTGCTGCTGTGGTAATGGCCAGAAAGTGGCAGTCAGAGTACAAATGAGCAGGCGTCACTGCTGTGTTTCATTAATCTGCAGGAGACACAACACTGACAGCTATGTACAGGATGACACTGGTGTCATTGCAAATTGGCAAATTGATTGTGTTAGTTATCAAAGTGGTGCTTTTCAATTATCAAGCTTTTAAAAAACAAAACAAAATTAAAAGATTCCTGAGCTCTGGGTCTACAAACTGTATAGTCACACCTCTAGAGAAAAACAGAATATCTCAGTTTAAGTAAGAATATGATTATCAGCTACACTACACTGGAGGTTTGCACCGGAGAGCAGCTTTAAACTGCAACTCTGTGTGACAGACAGGCTGCAGCAGGTGGATGAGGTGGTACTCCCTGGACGGAGCAGAGGAATGGAGGGATGGCAGGCAAGGAGGAGGAGGAGGAGGAGGTGAAGATTTGAAATGCCTTGCAGCCCTGTCTTATTATAGATCAGACTCACACATCTGCAGGCCTCCACATGCCTGATGACTGCCCCACCAATAAGAATGGACCATCACCCGTCTGCATATGTAGGTACACAGAAGTGAAGTGGGAGAAGCCAAAATCTCACATTCATAAACAACTGCGAGCTAGTTGAAAAGCTAGTTAAAGGAAGCTGTACTGTACGTTAACCTAACATTACTGTACCTATATTTTTAAATAACTGCTCTACCACTGTTTCGTCAGCTTCATGTCTTATTAAGTGTTTTAATTAATTATGTTCAGAAATAATTAGCTCAAAACCATTTTCCGTTGAATCCACATTATAACACTTGCTGGAACCCATTCAGGCTTGCTGTTGGTTGAACGTGAATATGACTGAAAAAAGTCCAAGGGGCTTGTGAAAAGCAGATTTCATCTCAAAGGAAAAATAAATCAAAGGATAACAAGTAAACAACTGCTTACTTAGGTTGTCAAGTTGTTTGTATTGTTGCTGTGGCACAAATGAACATCAAAGACATACATGCTCACAAGTCTGAGCATTTACGTTCTGACAGTCACATCCACACTAAACATTCACAGGCCCCAAATCTGATCAAAGCGCTTTGTGCTATATGCAGCAAAGTAACAACCAAGTCAAAATGACAAAGGCCTTGAAAAAAAATATCCAAGAGGTTAACTCAAAGCACAAACAAGTTCATGCAAGGTTGCTTCCTGTCTGGAATACTGAACACCCCTCGAATATTTTCAAACAAATTAAATATATAATTTTCTAGAGATTCTATTAATACATTGAAATGAATAACCATCTGTCCAACTGGCACAAAAATTTTATATTTCTAACAATGTAGTGGGTAAGAAGCAGAGCGACCTGCTAATATGATCCAAGGCAGCTGCAGCTGCAGAGTCTTAGTTTTTGCTGCCTGACTCATGATGGGCTCTGGATTTGAAGATCAGAGAATAAACCAACTAAAGAGCTTGTTGGTGCTGTCAGCCACTCCGAAGTTTGTCTAGCAGGAGCTGGATTAAGTTACAGACGAGTTTGTTAGTGAGGTCATAGAGTGGAAAACAGCTTAACCACGGTCAGAAACAGGATTTGTGCAAAGTCACAACAAAATGAGTAATGCCTTTTTTACTTTCTATAGATTTAGAGTGCTGGAAAAAAGAATCAAGCATGTTTACATATTCACATCAAGAAGCTGCATGGCTGTAACATCTCTCTCTTAATGTGGATTATGCCAGGCTCAGACTACAGGAGTTTTAAAACCGTACAAGGTTTTGAAATCGGGTTACATCACACACAAGGAGAAACCTCACCAATTTTCTTCTCTCTAATCTCAAACATGCACACACTCCAAAATTTGAAAATAATGACCCTCCAGGAAATTTACCATTGACTGTATATAAAGATGGACGACATGAGAGCTCCCCAAAAGTGAAGCCAAAACGTCTTGACCGCCCCCTGGTGGTGGGCTGCAGTATAGGTCATAAACCCCTCCTCCTCAATGATATCAGGTAGGACATGGGCCAAACTGAAGTACACCTTAAATAAATTTTTCCCAAAGATGGTTTCTGTCATTTTAGGTAGTTCTTATCACGCTGATGGATTTTCAAGTGTTCTAATGAGTTTGGTTTTAATTAGTTATTAAATGCTTTAAAAATTGGGTGAAATGTCATGATTGACAACTGAGCCCTGCTCGCAGTTGGGCGGGTGGGTGTATGGGCGGGAACTTAATACAGCGGTCGCTACCGCGCAGACTCTGGCTCCGAATGATGTCACAGCCGCAAGATGGCAGCGCTTGTATCTGCGATATTTTGGCTTCACTTTTGTACAATGGGAGGAAGTGGAGACGTGTCATCCATCTTTATTTATGTCAATGGCTAGAACATTATTTTTGGTTGGCAGCACCCTGAGCTGCTCTGGGATGTCTCTTTCATTGGCTAATGAGGTCCCGCTTGGAAAGCACTGACGTAATCATTCGGATTTAAATCCTTATTATCAAACATGTTTGATGTTATCAGGGCAGCCTCCATGAATGTGCAAGCAGTTTGGGAGGTTCAAGACTGGATCTGTAAACTGTTAACAAGTATCAAATGATGATGTGAAAACAATGTGACAATGTGAGTGGTGTTGCTTGTAGTGATGAACCAACAGAGAATTATCCAATCTATCTAATGCAGTTTTTTCTATCCAATGCCAATGGTTTTCTCCAATATATGAAGATATAAGAATTGTTGTTACAGTTAATAAAAAGACAAACATTAATTGCAGGCCTGTAATGGGACACAAACTCCACTCTACTGCATGAAAGTCAGACGCACTACATGCCTATCCTCTACAACCTCACGTTGACTGACTCTGGTGCTCTGATCCTGTTCAGAGGCTGCTCTAAGCCTATTCGAGATGGACAAGTCAATGATGTTATAGTTGTAGGCTCAGTAATGGCAGAACTCGAGCATCAGGTGTCAACCCAAAGAAAACGACCACCTATCTGCCCTTGAAAAAGCTGATAACATTTCTTTGACATAAGTGATGCAGCACATGGGAGTCAGCTGAGGATGAGAGTTTGTGATTTATTTGTGGACTGAGGTATTATCAACAGAGGCCAGAAATCACACATTCTCCTCACATACCGACACACACAGAGAGGAAATACTGCAACACTTTTTCACAATGGGTGGCAGCCTGAGTACATAACACAAATCTTAATGCATCTAATTTTAAGACAATCACAAGAGGAAGGAAACTGTTTCTATTTCAGTCACCAGACTGACTGTAAATACTTCAACAGTAACAGTCAGTTCTTAAAAACAAAATAAAATTTAGAATCACCAGCATCACCAGGGTCTTTTGAGAGCAGAAGTAATTTCTTTTAATAAAATTCAAAAACTCAAGTCATTTTCCCAGAACTGTTGGCTTGCATATAAGAATGACGGCATCACATTGGTCTTTAATGAGTAGCATCCAACAATCGAAACAATCTTGGCTTAGGGAACATGGATGCAAAGATGATTTGTCAGACATGATGATGCAAGACTTTGTTTGTGGGGAACAACTGGTGGGGAAGAGATGACAGAGAAATAGCAAAAAATTCACCAGTAGAAGATCAAAGGCAATATGTGACAAGAGAGAGCCTAAAAAGTGAGAGGATGTGAGTCAAACTGGAAATGAAACTGGGACAAATAACGCACTTCCTCTCTATCTATCTTTCAAGTATATTCTTTCAGTGTTCATCCATACAAATGAAAGACTGTCCGATCGTCATCGTGTCATCATCATCCGTCTCAATGGCAACCTCAGCTCAAACAGTGCCGGAGCCTCTAAGACATGAGCACAACAGCACAACAATAAACAAACACATGTTGGCAGCGTACAGAATTCCCAGTATCAAAGATGGGTTAAAGTTGTGGCGTTTTTTGCAGTCTGAGGGTTTCTGCCTCCACCTCATACAAGTTCCACAAGGCTGCAGGTGTAGAAAGTAACAGGAGGCCACAGCAAAAGACAATATTCTGATATTGACATTTAGGTATGTAAATGCTCTCAGAAGATACAGGTCTTCAAATGATTTGTAAAGACAGTGAGGGATTCTACTGACTGAGTAGAATTAGCTTATTCCACCACTAAGGAACCACACAGTTGAAAAGCTTGGATTGAGATTTCCTGCCCGGTACTGACGATAGTTATATTAGTTGTTCATTTCACAACCAACAATCCCAGATCCATCATCAGTGATGGAGGTAAGAGAATAAAATAAAGAGATCATCTGGTCAGTGCTGCTGCTATAGTGCCAGACTACTGGTTTTGGTGTGATGTGTTTGAATCCAAAGAAACTGAAGTTCACAGAAGTTTCAGTGAACCAATAACTATGTTACTATTAAAGTAGTTTGTAAAAGCAAAAACAGTTACCCCCACGTCCTCTTCTAAAGTCATACATTGTGAAAGTTAGGAAAAAACGGTGTTCAGAAGGTGAATGCATGCACACTGTAATAACTGGATGGACGAAGTGTGCTGCCCGACTCCAGCAGGAGAAGAAAGAGAAAGCCTGTGGAGTTCAGTAGCTTCAACAGGGCACTGACCAACATGATCTCACTGCCAGGACCTACGGTGGCCATCTGAGCTGAACATTTAGGAAATGATGCTGCTGTGAACCACTTTAGATAACAGCATAATATCCAAACCCTCCATGATTAGTGAGATAGACTTCAGGGTGTCTCCAGGCTATTTAAGACATCAGATGGACAAAACAAGACACGCCCGCAGCCATGAGCCTCTGGACAGGAAATGCCTCCATGTAAACAGGAAACTGAGATTTTGTCAGACAGACTTATCTCATGGTGAGGGACACACATGAAGCTGGTCACGTGAAGATAAAAATTTGCCACAAACTATGAACTGTTCTCAGTTTCAGGAACAAATATATTTTAACAGTAACGTAAATTTTAAATGACATGCGCTCACGAGTCATTTGTTTACATGAGTTTTCCTTCCTGAAAAAAATCCCCCCTGCTCTCTGTGTACACTGAGGGAAGTTCACCCTCGAACGTACGTCAAGCAGTGTTTCCTCATGAGGTCTCCCTCCTGAACCACCAAATCATCTCTTGACCCTACGTCCTGGTCTAAAATTAACCACAACCACAACCGCAACCACACACCACCCAAAGTCTGTCGCCAGGAAGTTGCCCTCATAATCCATCATTTCATTTTTCACGTCATTTACTCTCAGCTCATGGAAACGCACACAAATTATACCTGCTGCTGCACATCCTCCAGAGCAACATGCTCAAACTAGGTCACGATATACCGATATTGACGATAACAGTGATATTTAAAAAAAAAAGAAAAGAAATATTGTTATTTTGTTAATAATACAGAAAAGAAGCCAAAAAAGAGACAAAACACACAATGTACAAAGTTAAAGCATTTTCTCTTCAAATTTTCTATAAATATCGCAATATCGTTATTGTTAATACGATAATTGTGCAGTGAAAATATTGTATCCTGACAGCCCTACCTCAGAATAACAGAGATTTCTTAGAGCATCCACAATAACAAAATACCACAAGAGTTTGACACCTAAGACTTTATTTGTAGCATCAGACCATGTGACAGCCTGTACCAACAGAATTAGAGGTTCAGTTACTGGCCTCCATTTAAAGTCCACTGGTGTCCAGCTGGAGTAGAGAGGGGACTGATTTATTGGGAATGTGACTGCGCTCAGAGTTTTTCTTTAAATAGCTTCACAGTATTTATCCCATTTTGTTGCCATCTCAATCAGATTAGATTAGACCAGATTATCCTTTATTGTCTACCTTGGGAGAAATTTGTCTTGGGGCAGTGGGAGGACCGCTGAACGTTAGCACATATATGCAATCAAACAACGATACACTATCACACACTAGCACAGCATTACATATCTGTCCTAAGAATAAAATATTGCACCAAATCTACCTAAATAGATATTGCACAATGCCCATACCCCCCCAATAAGAGCCATAATCGCCCCCACCCTACACACACACACACACACACACACACACACACACACACACACACACACACACACACACACACACGCACCTCATCTCTTACTAAGTAGTTTGATAGATAGTGGAACTAAGGAAATTTATATCTGTTCAACTTACAGTTTTTTGGACTTGTTGGAATTGTTTATGGACTAGTACAAAAAAGCTCACTGTTGTCACCTGTTGACTAACAGTGCTAATGCTGCACATTCACTGAATTTCAATATCACTTAGCTGACATTGTACAAGATGTAACTTCATATTGACATATTCACAAAACGTCAAATATATTTTTCCCAAAGATGGTTTCTGTCATTTTAGGTAGTTCTTATCACGCTGATGTTTGTTCAAGTGTCATTTTTCTGATCAGTTTGGGTTGAATTAGTTATTTGATGCTATAAAAAGGGGGTGAAACATTATGATTGACAGCTGAACCCTGCACAATTTGGGCGGGAACTTGTGAACTTCGCTGCCTGGTCACTACTGCACAGCCAGGCTCCATGACATCACCAGGGCAAGATATCTGGGATATTTTTTATTCATTTTTGGACAATGGGAGGAATTTGAGATACGGCATCCATCTTTATTTATGTCAATGGTCCAAATCAATACACTGAAACTAGTAGAGATACCTGTTTCACAGAGCTAAACGAAAATAAATGTTGATAATGAAGCCAAGAAAAACACCAAACCAGCAATCGCCTTGTGATGCTGGAGAGCAGAATCAGCCTTTTAGATTAGTTTGGTGTTGCTATAAAAATCATAAAGTTTGATATGATGTAAGCACCAATATCTGTTGTCATTTACCCAGTGCATGCATTATGTAACTCAGTGCCACACATGTGTTGGTCACAGAGCGGGTGTGTTTTGGCTACAGGGGCCAAAATGCATACTGGGCTGGTGTGTGAGCTCTGCGGTGGAGCTGGAATTAAGAGGCAAACAGATCCTATGACCATCACACTGCAGCTGTCGCTGGTGTGTAACATTAAGACAGGGGCTATTTGAAATGACTGCGTGCTGCCACCAGCAGCTCTGTTAGCTCTGCTCTGCAGCATAAAGCCATTTAAACTTTTTTTTTTTAATCTGGGGGACTCTGGAGTAAACTGGAGATTAGGTGCTTTTCTCTAAATGTTTTTGTAGTTGTGGTGCATCCAGTTCCCCACCCATCTGGCTCTCACACAGGTTTAAATAAATGCATTATTTGACCCAGGTCTGATTACAGAACATTCTTGGAGTCATAGTGACATGCCACGCTGCAAATAGTTACCATAAACCTCAGTGAACACTCAATTGTTTGTAAGCAGCAACTGGCATGTTAGAATAAACACAAGCGGCAGCTGTCTTACTAAAAGTGTCTTTGCATTTAAACAGCGTGCTATTGTTATGCTCTCCGAAGTCAGCAATGTCTAGTCTGCAGGCTGCTACATAAACTGTTTTGCATAGCTGCACAGTTCCTTAGCTGCCAAATGTTGAAGCAATATTTCAAAAAAGTAAAACAAGTTCTCGGGCTGATTCAAAACTAAATTACACAGAGCAACAAAGGCATGGCTGCTGAAGATGCAATAACAGTGCTGCTACTCTAGAAAGTGAGTTACCAGTCCCCTTCAACCATGACTTCTAACACCTGCTTTCCTCTCAACAACAGAGCGCCTGCAGGTATCATCAGCACAGAGACTTAATTAAACCGTATCCATCCAGCCTACCTTAATTCTCAGCCACAGCACGCCTCCTCCAGTGGTTCCAAGGTGACAGACTTCCAACTGCAGCAGCACAGCTTAAATCTCAACCTCTCTCTTTTATTATCTTCCTATGACTCCCTCTTTCTAACATCAACTTCCTGTCTGTCCTTAGCTGCTCTCCTCCACTTGTTCTTCTTCTTCTTGTTGTTGTTGGTATTTTTAATCTCTTCCCCCCTCTCTCTGTCTTTGCCCCTTGCCACCAGCCAGCCTGTTGCTCCCCTCACTGAAGCCTCAGGCCTGGCCCAGGCCCATGCCATCTCTAGGACGGACACATCCAGCTACCTGATTGGCTAGAGGGCAGAAAGATGCCCCCATATTAGGGCAGAAACAGGCGGGGCTGCGATAAAGGAGGGAGGAGGAGAAGATAACAAAGTTTGTGACATTGCAGACACATAGTAGACTGTCTGTCTGAGTTGTGAGACCACTGTTTCTCTGTCTGTCTTTCAGATTCCTGCAGCATGTCTCCACTCAAAAAAATCAGCGGACTTCATGGTTTTATAAAATCCATCATTATCTGTGTCAAAATGAAATTTCAGTTTGTCAGTCCAGTTGTGCTGGCTTGTATTATCTCAAAGTTGATCAAATGAGAACTTGTTGCAGCTTTAAAAGTAATTGTAACTGATTTTAAATGATAATGAATCTGAGACCTCTGAAGTTCTTTTCTTCTTTTGCACAATTATCCAGAAAATACTATTGAGACTCCTTTTCCTGTGTCCAGGAATATATATAATAATGAAAGCTGTGCAAACAGGCCTGGCTAATTCAGCAGCATGTGCTTAATGATGTATCGTTTTTAAAACCTAGACAACAGGCTATAAAATAATAATAATAATAATAAGTTCAACATCAGTCTTTTACTTTGGATAATTGTCCTCCTCATCTATGATCCAACTGTATACTACTGAGTCTGCATGAATCACTGGAGAGATTATTCTGCCATTGTGCTCTGAACACTTAATATGGAAGGTGACCAATGGTAAAATGTGATGTACTCTGTTCTTTGGCGATGAAGGATCTTTATAACCCTGGTGCATGTTGGGTCACAGGGGGTTTCATCCAGTAAATTGTATGTTGGTGTCCCAGCTGAACAATCTAACTTCAAACCGGGAAGCCAAAATAAACCTGAACAGAGGCTCTAATCAGACTTTGACTGTCTCTAAATGCCTGGATCAACTTTCCAACAAGCGATGTTGTTAGAAAGTTATTTTTATCCCGAATAGCTGAAAATAGGAACAGCAGGCCATGGATCTCATTTTAGAGAAAGTGTGATGTTTCCTTTTTGGGAGCAGCTGTTGTTGTGTGTGTGTGTGTGTGTGTGTGTGTGTGTGTGTGTGTGTGTGTGTGTGTGTGTGTGTGTGTGTGTGTGT
>JBBPCS010001391.1:0-15191 GCA_037974645.1 Hollardia meadi
GTGTGTGTGTGTGTGTGTGTGTGTGTGTGTGTGTGTGTGTGTGTGTGTGTGTGTGTGTGTGTGTGTGTGTGTAAGTGTGTGAGAGATGGAAAGAAGAGGAAAACAGCGCAAAATTCAATACGCAAATGTTATTTTCTAATCATACAGACCTTGACCTCATGTGTTGTTTAATGTTCAGTGCCCACTACCCAGGCACCACCACAGTGATGGAGGCTCTGAAGACACAGAAGAAGCTGTGGTCTTCAGAGGACTACAGCACTTTCAACGATGAGGTGGGCGGAGGCTGCTGGGCTCGCATCCTCAACCAGAACTACGTCAACGGACTCATGACTGCGTAAGTAAATACGCATGCAACACTTTGTGGTAAAATAATAAGCAATTTGTGACCAAATGTGTTTGTTTCTTTTTGGATTGAAGATTTTCATCAAATGTTTTATTTGATTAACCCAAAATTCATGTTTTTAGTTTGTCATTCGTCCATTACTTTTTAACTTATTTCGGAGTAAAGCTAGGTTAGATAGAATGCCGGCGTTTCAGAAGCAAAATAGACAATGTGTAACAACATCGTGTGTAACAGCGTGTTTCCCTTCCTGCTGTCTCACCCTTGTTACACAGACTTCAATTTGTCTCTGTTAATACCTCCACTGTTGGCTTAAAGGTGCACCAAGAACGCCCCCCCCCCCCCATTCTGTGTTTGGACATTTTATACAGAACAGCAAGGCGTAATAACAACGCAGCAAAGCCTCCTTGGACAGGCTCTGTAAAAGGCACTTGTAACTGCTATGCGGGTCAACCTGGGTTAAGCCCCTGTGTGCAGTTGTCTGGTTGATTACCGGGATTCTTTTTCCAGCACTATCTCCTGGAACCTGGTGGCCAGCTACTATCAGGACCTACCATTCAGCAGAGACGGGCTAATGACAGCTGAGGAGCCATGGAGCGGCAACTATGTGGTGGAGTCCCCAATCTGGATCACAGGTCTGTATTACATTCTGCATGCAGAGACACACACAGATATTTATGCCTCCTTTTGTATTTTTTTTTTAAATTTATGACATCATTTCAACACTTACCAAGTATTATGGTTTATTGACTGATTTATTTGTTTATTATTTTTAGTTTTTTATTATTGACTAATCTTTTAGCATAAGTTATACAGATTTTAGGGATATGAAGCATTTGATTCTCAAAGAAATGACATCACAATAAGCAAAAATACCCATGTAGCCACTGGCAAACCATTTCTATTACAGAGTTTAAAGGGTTAAACAATTTTTAGTTATAACTCCAGAATTCATATGCTAATTATGACAGAATTTCACACAAATGTCTAACAGGATAAAGTGATGATAATTTCTATCCAAAAGTCAAAGGTCAACTTCACTCTGACATCATGATGTTCTGCAAAAACACTTCTGGCCATTATTCAACACCATAACTCAGGAACGGAAGGGGAGATTGTGACCATATTTTATATTTGGTCAGATTCTGTGCTGCTGGGTTGCACATGTGTGTGAAGCATCCACATTTTTAGAATTTGTAGCTTCTTTGCAGCAACATCCAAATTTAAATCATTATAGTCCACAACCAGCTCTTTGGTTCTACTGATATTGAGTTTCAGGTGATTATTGTTGCACCATGTGACCAAACTCTCTATCAGTCACTACATATGTTATGAGTCTGCACAGACATGGATGGAAACTGCAACTTCACTGGTGCGCAGAGGCAAAAAACCACAAGGCGGTAATTCTAGATGGCACAGACACATATTTATTTAAACATTTCTAACAACATCTATCTTTGTTTCAGATAAGTTGCTTATTTACCCAACACAATTATAAGAGAGAGACAACTGTGCAAATAAAAAGACACCAAGTACGCCAATCCTATGTCTCCCTCCATATTATATTCTTTTACAATTTTGAACCAGATATTCAGTGTTTGTTTGATATTTTCATTATTGCTTCCTTGGCTCAGTTTGTTCCCTTCTAATGTTGCTTGGATGAACAAGTGCTGTTTAATAAATACACTAATATTTTTCACTGTATTGTTATCCTTGCAGCCCACACCACACAGTTCACCCAGCCAGGATGGACCTACCTGCAGACTGTTGGACATCTGGCACAAGGGGGAAGCTACGTAGCTCTGACTGACGGCAAAGGAAATCTCACTGTTGTCGTAGAAACCATGGCAAGTTCAGCTTTTTTGGGCTGATTTTGTTTTTCTTTTTGCTCCTAATGTTTTAAATTATTCAAGTTTTATATTAAGCTCAACCTCTTTGTGTTCGGCTGGTGTGGAGCCTCGTGTATTACTTTTTTATCACATAAACTGACAAAGCACTCACTACAGTTACACAAAAACTGCTCCTGCGATACATTCATGTTTTTTCCACATTACCTTTACAGACTCACGATCATTCAGTGTGCATAAGACCTCCACTCCTTCCCTTCAATGTGACATCCCAGAATGCAACTTTCCAGCTGGAGGGATCCTTTGTAAGTTTCTCTGAGCTCTTCATCATAGTGTTTAAAGTTAGTGAATGACAGTAGTCATATTCAGTGTTATTTGTTTTTCCTAGGCCTCCATTAAGGAACTCCAAGTATGGCGGTCACAGTTTGGTTTCAAAACAAAAAAGCCCTCCTTCTTTCAGAAACTAACTCCTCTGAAGGTAAAAGTTCAAAGAGATAAGATTCTTTTTACAAGAAATGTTAGCACCATATAACAATTTTCAAATTGTATTTTTAACATGTTTATGATGATTTCAGCTTTTAGATGGATCATTCACCTTAAATCTAGCTGAAGATGAGGTTTACACATTAACCACTATGACAACAGGGAAGAAAGGTCGTTACCCAGACCCACCTCCCTCTGCTCCCTTCCCTAAAGTCTACAAGGACAACTTTAATGTCCGTAAGTACAGCATACACAGAACCCAAACTATTTTTGTTTGCTCTTTGAATTCTTGAAATATTATACAATTCTTCTAGGACACCCCAGACAAGGAAATTATAGATTTGCACAAATGGTCACTTTACAGGCACAAATTCCAACTTAACTTATATTTGAAATTCTTCACCAGCAGAAACAAAACCAGATCATTAAATACTTTTTCGGAAAAAGTGTTATTAACAAAGGAAGAATATCACTCATGACGCTAAGTTCAGTTTAATTCAGAAAATGATGTATTTGTGAAAGGCCATTAAATGCTAATCTCTGTATCTGCCCTCCTATAGGAAACCCTCCCTTCTCGGAGGCTCCAGACTTTGCTGACCAGACGGGGGTGTTTGAGTACTACATCAACCTGACTGACCCTGGACCTCACGTCTTTACCTTACGACAGGTTGTAACTGAGAGGCCCGTCACATGGGTCGCTGATGCTGACCAGACCATCAGTGTCATAGGAGACTATCAGTGGTGAGGTGATGGAACCATACAGTATCGTGTTCATTTTCAGCACTGCTGTCCTAACGTTATGTTGTGTTATGTTACAGGCAGAACCTGACCGTTACATGTGATGTGTTCATGGAGAGTGTTAGAACCGGTGGTGTGTTCATTGCAGCCAGGGTGGATAAAGGAGGCCAGTCGATCCGCATCGCTAAGGGAGTGTTTTTCTGGGTGTTTGCAGATGGCACATACAAAGTTACCAATGATCTCGGTCAGTAGTATCAACTTCTGCTTTATTACACATTTTATTATGGGGCCAAAAATGAAGAAATATATCATGGGAACAGTGTTCTCAGGTGTTCAGGTACACTTTTGAGGAATACGGGAGGCAATATTTGTCTTTAACTCTCTGACTTCCTCACTCTGTAGCTCTCAGCTCCAAGCCCATCGGTTCCTCCTGAAGACATACATCTTTAGAGACAGCTCGCAAATACATAGTTCCATTTTTTTTTAAAAAACAACTAGGAGGAAATGGGGCATTTGTTGGGGACTATTTTCAGTGGTGGATGAATCCACATTTGGTGCTCTAGTGAGGATTTGGGGCAGCAGGATGTACTGTTTATAGGAAAAGTACAGATTATCGCCAAACGTATCCATTAAAACAAAAAAACTGAAATAAAAGAAGAACTTAAAACACAATTTTAAAGTCCAATGTTGAATAGGTGTCATTGCTGCACCTCTTATGGTTGTGTGTTGAACTGTTTTGTTCTTTTGTCAATAGCTGGACAGAATGTACTTGCAGAGGGACAGTCTGGTACCCGAGCATATGGTTGGCACACCTTATCACTCACTGTGGAAGTAAGTGGAGACTTAAGATTCCTAATGTTTGAAAAGGTTTCTTCTTTAAGCCTGGATTCAACCAAGGGGGGCATACATTCTACAGTAATCTTTTGTAAATTACAGTTCATTATCAGGAACTGAGTTGATGGGTCCTTCTATTCTGGGTTATTGTAGACGGTGGGAAAAGCTTTAATTAGATCATTGTTGTGGCCTGGTGCAGCTTTTTAATCAGGCAAATCATATATCTAGCTACTGTAAATACCTACCTATGCTTTTCGATCAAAACAAAGTTGCTCTAAGTTGTAGCACCACATGAAAATAAAGCTGGAAATTCTGACATTTCCTTGAGGATATAGCTGAAAAGATTAGTCTATTAACCGATTAGATGATTGAATCAAAATTATTGATTCATTGTTTATACATTTTTTTCCTTTTTTTTTTTTTTACAGCAAAAGGACACAAAAGTCACAGTATATTACCAGCTTCTCTAATGTGAATATTTGCTGGTTTTCAAAGTCTGCTATAACAGTAAAATTCATATATTTGGGTTTTGGACTGTTGGTCAGATGAAATTGAACAAGTCCACTTGGGCTCTGACAGATTCAGATGAGCCTTTTTCAATGTTTTCTGACATTTTCTTAACACCCTAATTCCAAAAAAGTTGGGACACTATGTAAAATGAAAAAGAAATCAGAGTGCAATAATTTGCCAGTCCTGTTTGATCTATATATTCGCAGTTAAATATAGTACATCGACAAGATATTGAATGTTCAAAGTGATGAATGTTGTTTATCGTAAATCCATTCTGAATTTGATGGCCACAACACGTTCCAAAAAAATTTGAGACAGGCAAGTATAACAACACTCGGTAAACGTTTGGGAACTGAGGACACTGATTGTTGAAGTTTTGTAAGTGAAATTCTTTCCCATTCTTGCTTTATATACGAATTCAGTTGTTTTACAGTCCGGGGCCTCTATTGTCATGTTTTGAACTTCATAATGTGCCACACATTTTCAAAGGGAGACAGGTGTGGACTGCAGTATCAACTGTTGGACAGAATGCAATCATTTGCAAATGAACTGCGCCTACTGACCATGGTTTTACAAAGTGTTCCAGAGGCCATGTAGCAATGATACTATCACCTGTCACCAATTAACCTGTTTACTCGTGGAATGTTGTTTTGGAGCATTCAACAACTTTCCCAGGTTTTTGTGCCTGATCGCCTCCCTGCCACGCCACATTGATGCAGTAATTCGTGCAATAGGAGCCCCGACCAAGTAATGAGTGCATAAATGAACATACTTTTCAGAAGGTCGACATTTCTGTATTATAAATCCTTTTTTTTGATTGGTCTTATGTAATATTCTAATACTTTGAGATACTGGATTTTTGATTTTCATGAGCTGTAAGCCATAATCATCAAAAGTAAAACAAAAAAGGCTGGAAATATTTCACTTTGTGTAATGAATCTAGAATATATGAAAGTTTCACTTTTTGAATTAAATTACGGAAAAAAACGAACTTTTCCATGATATTCTAATTGTTTGAGATGCACCTGTATTGTTTAAAACGTTTTGCTGGAATCAAATCCAGAGTAAGCTATTTACAAAAATCAACATAAATATACTGTCTTTGCATTGCTTTCAATTGAATATATGCCAAAAAGAGTTAGCAAATGGTCACATTCTGTTTTATTTATGTTTTACACAGGATCTCAACTTTTTGAATCAGGGTTATAATTGAACGATTACTTGAGAAAACAATCAGCAAATTAATTGATCAATTGAAATAATTGTTAGTGGCAGTCATACTTTAGAATGTTGTTTTGGTAATTTTAGAGAGCTGATAGCTTTTATTCATTGAACTTTCATTTCAGTTTTTTATATGCCAGGTCACTAAGTCCCACTGATAAAGAAACATGAACATGAGTAAGATTGTTTTTGAGCAAACGATCTTGCTTAATCCCCATAGATTTACTGAAGTGTTCTTTGTGGGAGTTGAAAGGACCTACAGTGGTTGTTTATGTTGGTTACATTGTAATCACATGGTAACTGAATCTCTTACATGCTTGTTTTGCAACATCCATGTGACTCAGGATGAGCAAGCAGATAGTCTTTAAACACTGATTCTGCATCTAATAAAGTTGATATGTTTATGTAGTAAAACCATTGAGTGCACCCTGACACTCATCTCTCTCTCTCTCCCCTGTAGGGCCAGTATGCATCAGGGCAGCTGAACGGATACCCACTGTGGAAGAATGCTGTGGTACTGACACCAAAGAATGGCTGGGCAGCAATAGGAACACACTCATTTGAACTGGCTCAGTTTGATAACTTTGCTGTGGTGGCAGAATAATGATTGAATTTTAAAGTAATAATTTATTCTATGCTATGAATATTGTGATTCATTCATTGACTTGATCATCACATTGATTGAAGGCTAAATATATGCATTTCATTTTATTCTCTCTAAAGATTTAAAAGGTCTGACACAAGATTCAAGGGAACAAAAAGTTTTGTAATGTGACGTAATGCACTAAACTTTCTGTGTGAGATAATTGTACATGATTTAGCACCATGTAGTTTTTATGGAATAAAATTTTTTTTTTTTAATTAAAAATTATTTTTAATAACTCTTTATTTTATTTTATTTTTAAATGGTTTAAAACCCCGTGTGTAATGAGCTACAATGGAAAAAATGTACCAAAATATTAGTGTGTTTGTTCCCTACAGTAAAGTAACTGCAGTCATTCCTCCCATGACTGTGTGTAGTGGTATGATGAGGTGAATACATATTGGCAGAAACTACCTTAAAGCTCCTCCTCACTATATTAACAATGAGTAATGTGAAAGTCACTCTTTAAAGAATTATGAGCAGCTTTGCAGCTTCACTGTTTTCCCACTGCTCTCATCAACCTCGTTTTCCAGCAGCATCAGGCAGCTGTTCTGTTCTAAACATGCTGCTACTCAGCAGACAGAGAGACTAGATGGTGAGGGTAGAGGAGCATTTAAGCAGCTAAAGAGCCAAATATTTCTGTCAGGAGATATCTTGCCTTTGAAAAATGACTGCACGTGAGAATTTGGCTTCACATTGGCTCCAGAACACTGAGAAGGCCATGAGAGATTTAAGGGTATAAAACATACTCCGTATGTCAATATGATATTATCAAGCCATTGGGATCATAGACTGATGTCTGTGGTTAGAATTAATGATAATCCACTTGGGAACTGTGTGTTGGGTTCATGCTGGGACATTATGTTTTCAGGATTCAATATGGTTAAGATGCTGCTTTGCATTTGTGCAGTTTGCAGATTTATGTTAACTACCTGATATCAAAGTGGTAGAGTGGGCGGATTCGAATGACCCAGGCAAACATCACTGTGTATTATTTCATGTTTCAAACCATTTTCAGATGGCCACTTTGGTCAAAATCTGCCATTCGGTTAGTCTGTGTATTCAGCGGACGCCAAATAAAAAGATAATATTCAACATTACAAACACAACTTTGTGCAAAAATCAATATATTTCAGACAAATACTGGAGTTGCTCACGTCAGATGGGATACAGAAGTATTGCACAAACACCGACCAAACTGTCTCGAGGGCCGTCTTATCTCTATGGCAACGGGACGACAACAAAGCTTGCCAACAGCTGTACACGAGCTAATAATGACAGAGCGTGGGATGGAGAAACTCAAACAGGCACCTAAAAGAGTTTTTATCAACAACATAGACTCATATGCTTCTAAATATATTGCCAAGGTAAATGTGGAATGTCAGAATTGAGGTTGTCGAGCTGGTTGCTAGCATTGATGTGAGTTAGCTAACACGTAGGCCAGCTATCCTGTTTGAAGCCATAGTATAGAACAGGGAAATCATTTAATGTAGGACACCGTGGTGACACTGTTGTGGACAACTTTGGTCAGTAACATAAGTTAGTTGACATATTCATCTTCTTTGTAGTTTTTGTCTGAATGCTTGGTCGGAGCACCTGTTGATTCCAAAGGAGAGCTGGAGACGGAGGAGGAGGAGAGGGTGATCTCTTCACAGCACAGCGGAGTCGGAGCTTTTCACGTTGTTGGAACTGCTGACAGATTTGATGAGGACAGACCATATGTGCTGGAGGAGTATTTAGTTAGTACTTACAAAAGCTGCCCAATAGTTTTATACTGCGTGTAGCTGCAAATTAACATTATTATCCACCTCGGGGTCAATATAAAACCAGAACATCTGACATTTCTTTTTTTATTTCTTGTTTGTATGCAAGCAACTGAACAGAGATGAGCTACTTTCAAAACTGATGGGCTGTGATGTTATTATCTACAACATTACCCAGCATGCTGATCAGGTAGATGAGGCCTTCTGGGCTGTTTCTGGTAAGCAGTTTTCAGTTTTCAGCTGATGGGTTGACAGACTGTTGACACTTAGGTGGTTTGTTCTATTTAAGGTGTCTACGAACAGTATGTAACGTAGCACATCTCAAATTTCAAAGTCAAGGAGGACATAATACTCACATCTCACTTGTTTATTTAGATCTCACTTGTTCATTTGGCTCACATGATAAACGCTTACGCGTTTACGACACCGGCACAGTCCAACTCCCAGCTGTGTCCTATCTCTACCTTTTAGTGAATTAAACTCTATTTGAAACGCTCTGAAGAAGGCTCTGTGCCGAAACGCGTTCATCATCTTTGCTGTGAGCCAAATAAACAAGTGAGATGTGAGTATTTTGTCCTCCTTGACTTTGAAATTTGAGATGTGCTGCTCTTTCATATTTTTGGGAATATACTCACTGGATTGCACTCCACTGAGAATCAACCTCCTTTTTTTCTACTTGCAGTAGGCCTACTATTTGTCTTTCTGGGTGTAATATTGCTTGTAGGCCTACTTTATTTACTACCTAACTGTATGGTAGTTTACTGCTTAAAGATGTCCTTTCGTGTCATTAATGAACCTTTACGTCTGGGCTTCTTACCTTACCAATCGAAAAGGTTGCATGTCATGTTAATTTTAGTGTTTTATATTCACTCATCAGAAACAAAAAACTGTCTCCTTTGGGGAGAGTCCATATGTTCTCAGAACTATTACTGTACAATGACAACTAATACCAAAACGTCAGTCCCATCATCCACATCTGTGTCGAATTGTACCATAATGGGCCTCGACTCTAAATTTTAGAAACTGATGGAAAAATCTGTAAAATAGGCTATTGGTGCTTCCTGTGTATGACTATAATGTCATAGCTGATGCCTTTTAATATAGTTTTCTGTATGTTGTCTGTTTGAAAATAATATCTAACTTTAAAACTATGTGTGAATTTATATTATAAACAAAGGAAACCAGTAAAGTCCCAATGAAGTGTGCACATCTGGATGTGGTCATTTTTATTTGCAGTATATTATAGATATATCGTCTGCAACCAACACGTCAGCAAAACCTGAAAAGGATTGAACTGGTAGAGAATAGTTTGATCTAATACCATAACTAATTAATGAATCGGGTAATGACTCCTCTTGTGTTTTATTTGTAGCTCTCCACAAAGAAGTGGGGCATTTTTGTGGACCAAAGATGTTCATCCTCATCTCCACCATGATGACCTGGGCGTGCACAAAAGCAGTCGATCCTGTAAGTGGACACACACAGTACCTCTGGCCAGCCTATCTTTTATGTGTAATCCCTTATTTATTCTTCATTACATTGTTGTAATATAGGCCATCAGGCTGGAATGTTATTGTGCATTCATGCGTTTATTTATTGTTATTCCTGTTGATTGAAAATGTGCTATTACCTCCACTCATATGAAGTATGTAGTCTAAAAACATTACTCATCACAGAATATTTTCTTTAAATTCCCCTTTTTTTTCTGACCAACAGTTAAAAAACCCAAATATTCTCAGTTTATAATGAAACAGTGAAACGAAGCTGATCTGATTCCTTACACTAGAGAATATTTGATAGATAATGTTTCATATTTGAATTTGATAAATCAATTATCAGAATTGTTAAATTCCTTGGTAATTTTCTGTCAATAATATTGGTCATGTTTATTCTTTTTGTGGGTGAATTTAAAATATTTAAGAGCATTATATAACTGTTTTTTAGTACCTGCAGTCTCACTATTTATCTACAATATATGTAATTTGTTTTTACAGTAACCCCAACAAATTGCTGTTCATTTTTTTTTTTTTTTTTACAATGTCTCCGGTCTGTTTGCTCACAAGCTCTGGCCATATCAGATTAATGTTAGAGTGGGATACTTTTGTTTTAATAGCATCCCTTATGTTGTCTGTGTTGTGTACCAGGAGGATCCGAGTCTTCCATTCACTGATGATCTGTTCTGGAGAAGAAGAGCACATCCCAACTTCAAACAACACATTGACCTGGAGAAGATGGTCGTCAAAATGGGCAAAACTGTCAGTTTCAAATTCCTGAGTTATTACATCTTGTATAGGAGACACAAGTAATTGATAAGTATCACCTTGTCACATGGTTGTTGCTTTTAGAACAAGACTATGTTCTCAACATATGTGGTGGCATCAGGACTTCTGTACGGAATGGGAGAGCAGGTCCTGCACTTCTTTTTCAAGGTGGGATTTGAAGACTATTGTTAATTGTTGCTTTGGCTATCAGAAAGATCCATTTTTATTTTCCCCTATACAGATGTGTCTCTCTATTTATCACTGAAACTAAAGGTCAGAATTGGAGATCCACTTGCTTTCTAGTAACTGAAATCCAACTGGGAATCAGTGCCCAGTAAGGTCCAAGTTATACTTTACTATTAAAAAGTACACTCAACAAAAATATAAACGTAACACTTTTGTTTTTGCCCCCATTTTTCACAAGTTGAATTAAAAGATTTAAGACTTTCTTTATACACACAAAAAATTAATTTCTCTCAGATTTTGAGCACCAATTTGTTCAAATCTGTGTTAGTGAGCACTTCCCCTTTGCCAAGATAATCCAACCACCTGACAGTTGTGGCATATGAAGATGCTGATTAAACAACATGATTATTGAATATTGTTTAGATATTATATTATAGATATGATATAATATTGAATTATTGTTGGCTGCTAGCTCCCTAAAACTTTGCTACATTTTTGTTTTAATCTGCTATTTTTTCACCTTTATTATTGTGGCATGTATTACTTATGAAAGAAATACACTAATCAATCAATAACTAATCATCAGCCAAAAGAAAATGGGGAGATTGGATTAACTGCAGCAGACCTTGAGGTGATCTCTGCCTACGGCATCTTCCGACCAGCCAGCCAGACCACGCAACGTCCCCTCAAGCCATCATGTCTGAGGCCACATTACCAGATGAGCCAAACACATTTTATGCTTTAGAATCAGCTGTAAAATCTACTCTGCCTCCAGAAGACGAGCCACTGTCAGTATCCACAGTGGATGTGAGAAAAATCCTTTTGAGGATAAAAGGAAAAAATTCTGGACCCAACAACATCCCTGGCCGTGTAATAAAAACATATGCTAATAAGCTAGCTGATGTTATTACTGACATTTTTTACATATCACTCTCACAGGAGACTGTTCCAACCTGCTTTAAGACAATCACCATCGTCCCTGTGCCCAGAAAGTCTGCAGTGTCTAGTCTAAATGACTACCGCCCTGTGGCACTCACCCCCATTCTAATGAAGTGTTTTGAGAAAGCCGGTTCTCCGGCACATCAAAGATAACATCCCAGCCAGCCTGGACCCTCACCAGTTTGTTTTTAGAGTCAACAGAGTATGCCATCTCCACTTCCCTCCAGTCTTCATACACCTTGAAAATAACAACACCTGTGTCTTTGCTCTTGGTGGATTTCAGCTCGGCATTCAATACAATGTCCCCCATGAAGCTGATTGGAAAACTTAACACTCTTGAGTACTGCACTCTGCAACTGATTATTGAACATCATCACAAATAGACCCCAGACGGTTCGGATTGACAGTCACACCTCCTCCACTCTAGTGTTGAACACTGGAGCCCCCCAGGGTTTTGTGCTCAGCCCCCTCTGTTCATACTGTACACCCATGACTGCAATCCCAGACATGGAGAGAACTCTATTGTAAAGTATGCTAATGACACCACCATCATTGGCTTGATGACAAATGAGAGTTCATATTGGGAGGAAATCAACAGTCTTGCAGAGTGGTGCACAGACAACGACCTACTGCTCAACTTCAACAAACCAAGGAGCTGATTGTTGACTTTAGAAAAAAGGAGGCAAAGACACACACACCCTGTCTATATCAGTGGAGCTGACTTGGAGCAGGTGAACAATTTTAGGTTTGTGGGCATACCATCACAGAAAACCTGTCATGGTGATCACACATATCTATCCTGTCAAAGAAAGCTCAGAAACAACTGTACTTCTCAAGGAAACTTAAGAAGGCAAAATTTATTATATTATAATTTCTACAGAGGGGCACTAGAAAGCATCCTGACTGGAAACATCACAAACTGGAATGGTTTGTGCACAGTCAAAGACAGGAAGGCTCTGTAGCGGGTGATTTAAACTGCCCAGAACATCATTGGTACACATCTACCAAGCATCAGTGATATCGGTGAGGTGAGGTGCCTGCACAAGGCCCAAAGGATACTAAAAGACAACACCCACCCCAGCCACAGCCTGTTCACCCTGCTGCTGTCTGACAAGAGATACAGAAGTATCCGCTGCTGTGCCACCAGAATACAGAGCTGCATTTTCCTCACATCCTCCACAATCCACCTTAAATAGTTTTCATTTGTTGAAATGTGATTATTTTTATAATGTGATTATTTATTCATTAACTTTTTATAGTTTTTGTATGTAGCTCAGGGAACTACAGACTATGTTGCTTTGGACTGGTCACAATAAATGGGCACTCTAAAATGTAATAGATTTATCTTGAAAAAAAAAAGATTAGGCACTGAAGTATGGACTTCACATGACACGATGCTCGTCTACACAACGCCACACTCATGTCTGCCATCTGCCCAGTACAGTGTAAACCGGGACTCCTCAGTGAAGAGACCGAATACAGATTGAAGGTGAGCATTTGCCCACTCAAGTTGGTTACTATGACAAATTGCAGTCAGGTCAACACCCACGTAGGGACGACAAGCTCGCAGATGAGCTTCCCTGAGACAGTTTCTGAGAGTTTATGCAGAAATTCTTTGTTTGTGCAAACCAACTATTGCATCAGCTGTCTGGGTGGGTGCTCTCAGGCCATCAGGTGAAGAAGCCAGATGTTGAGGTCCTAGGCTGGCATGGTTAGGCATGGTCTGATGTTGTTAGGTCAGTTAGGCATGTACTGCCAAATTCTGTGAAACAACATTCGAGGCAGCGTATGGTAGTGAAATGAAGATTCAAATCATGGGCAAGAGCTCTGGTGGACATTCCTGCAGCCAGCACGCTGATGCATGCTCCCCCACAACTTGCAACATCTGGCTTTGTTTTGTGCAATAAAACTGCACCTTTTAGAGTGGCCTCTTATTGTGACCAGTCAAGATTCAAGAAGTGGTCATTACATAACACAAAATTCTATAATGAAACATCAATAGTAGTTCCCTAACCTACATACAAAAGTTAATCAATAAATAATCATGATACAAAAAAATAATCACATTACAAAAACTAAAAACTATTTAAGGTGGAGAGTGGAGGATAAATTCAGGAGTGTCACAGCCTGAGGAAACAAAGCTGCTCCGTAGTCTGATGGTACGGCAGCGGATACTTCTGTATCTTTTGCCACACGACAGCAGGGTAAACACCAAAGCACACCTGTGCAATAATCATGTTATTTAATCAGCATCTTGATATGCCACGCCTATCAAGTGAATGGATTACCTTGGCAAAGGATAAGTGCTCACTAACAAGGATTTAGACAAATTTGTACACAGAATCTGAGAGAAAAAAGTTTTTGTGGGCATAAAAAAGTCTTATATTTTATATTTTAATTAGACTCAAACTCAAATGGAAACAAAAACAGTAGTGTTGGGTTTATATTTTTGATAAACATTGAGCATATAATTAGTAGTAATACAGTATACTTATCGTCTTATTAGGTCAAGTAGAGTGTTAATTTTGGCACCTGATTTTGATTTAGTTTTAGACTTTTGACAAAAATATGTAATTTTAGTCACATTTTAGTAATTTGATACAGACATGTCTAGTTTGTGTTTGAAATTTTAGTCTAATTTTTCATCATGCATTTTTAGTTTTTGTCTTTTAAGCATTTTGAGACTGTGGCATGTTTATTGTGTGGTTATGGGTGTTGGTATCACAAGGCTAGTGTTAAAGGCACTGTTTGCTTGTTTATACCAGTATAAGGAGGTTCACACACAGTATCCATCTGACTCAGCAGTAATACAACAGACTGACTCTCCTCAGTAAATCCTGTTCTCATTTCCAAACTCTGACTTTTTGAACAGAACCACTCACTTACTGTCAATCCTGCTAAACTGTAATGCAGCCAGCAGTGAGCATTCCTGATTCCCATAATGTTTTAATGGTGGATATTTTAGTTGCACTTCATCTTAAATTTAAATAATTCATCATTAACATTATGATGAACAGCTGATAACAAGATGATCATTAGGCTGTTCTGATGCCCCCCCATGGCATTTAGTGCCCTACGCACAGCGCGTTATGCGTGTGTACATGACGGCGGCACTGGGTCAAGAAGGGTTCCATTGTATTTCCTCAGGCCTGCATGTCAGTGTGTCTAATATTGAATAGCAGTTTTTGTCTCTCATGTGTTACCATTATATTCCAGTCAGCAAGCTAAGTATAAATAAAAAACTCAGTTAAGGTTTTGAAGGTATTTCCAGAGACCAACAAAAGGCCCTTTTCTATTTATTGTTTTATTTTTGGTATTTTGCCTCTATGGAGAGGACAGGCAAATTTATTTCAAATCAAATCAAATCAAATCAAATTTTATTTGTATAGCGCCAATTCACAACAAAGTTATCTCATGACACTTAAC
>JBBPCS010001392.1:0-15185 GCA_037974645.1 Hollardia meadi
CACACACACACACACACACACACACACACACACACACACACACACACACACACACACACACACACACACACAGGGAGATGTGGCCGGTTAAACTAGGAAAACCTAACTTTGCCCGGGATAATAGCCTTTTTCACCCGCTAATGAATCCATACTGTGGCCTTAAGTGGTAGATCTGCTATTAATACCATTAACAAGTAATGGCCCAGAGAGAGAGATCTTCAGAGATAAAAGTACCACAAGAAATGAAAAGGTCTGATGAAGACAGAGAGGTTATAGAGTCTAAAGAGAGCAATAGCGGGGACTTCCTGTTAAATCTCATTTAAACTCATCAAAGAACCTTTAAGAAATCTAAGTGTTTTTTTTCTCCACTGTGCTATTTCACAGCAATATACCCTAATATAATGTTAAATGCTAACATCAGCATGCTAAAATGCTCACAATTACATTGTAATATGATTATCTTAGCGGGTATAATGTTTACCATGTTCACCATCTTAATTTAGCATGTTAGCATACATTTACTGATTAGCACTAAACACTAAGTACATCTGAGGCTGATGAAAATGGCATAAGTTTTGTAGGTGTTTGGTCATAAACCAAACTATTGAACAAAATGAAACTTTTACCCAGTTCTAGTGGTATTAGGACATTAAAAGAATATTGTGTACAAGGTCTTTTTTTGTTGTTAACGTTTTTTTATTTACTGTCAATAAGATCATCCTCTCTTTTGCAGGGGAGAGTCAAAAATTAATATAGTATACCCCCATCTCCAATATATATAATATATAGATATAAAAAAAATATATATATATATATCTGTAAGTATCTCTAAGAGGAATGAGTGTCTCTAACGTCAAGTTGCTTTGCAATTTATTCCAGTAAGGTGTATAATACAGTAGCTTATCTTTCCGAGAGATTAGTCCACGCCATCCCTCATGAGTAATCCCTGCCCTCAAGGCCATATTTCCACCACTAGGAAAAAATTGAGGTGGAAGAGATGGAGAGAAGCAGACACAGATTTTGACTCAGTCAATATCAAGATGGTCCACACAAAACCCAGACAGGAGATCCAAAATAGAATTGGGGGCACAGCAAGCAGTGAGCAAAGGGAGAGAAAAAGTCATGAAACACAGACACACACACACTGACTGAGGGTGGAGTGTGTGACCTGACCTTGTGTGTTATTATGTATAGCCCACTGTGTCTTCCCAGGAGAATATACCCTCTTGGGTTGACTATGTTGAAATGAACAATGGGAAACAGACAGGAGCCCTAATCACATATTTGTGTCACTCTTTTTAGGATCTTTAGCTTCTTGCTCTTAGTTTTCCATAGTACGACGTCTGTGCCGTGTTGTGTAATTTGGGTTTATATTTAATTTCACTGCATTCACAGAGGTCTGTGCTGAGTTTGTGTATGCTTACAGCTTGCAGTGTTGAGCAAGAATAGTACAAAGAGAGCTCCGGCAGTTCAAACAGAATGAATGTGGATTTGGCTCCTTTAAAGACTTTATTCCCCCAGTCTATTACCTTTGATTGCTACTGTACAAAGGGGAAGGTTGTTAATATTAGAGCGAGTTTTGTTTGGGGGGGGGGGGGGGGGGGGTAGGCGTAAGGAAGACATTTTTCGCAAACACTGCATTAGCAAGTGTGAAACAGGAAAAGAAATTGTAATGTGGAACATCAAAGTGACATGGCAGAGTGCCTTTGCAATATAGGGTTCCATATTATTAACCCATGAAAGCCTTTCTCTTGTTATTCCCACAAGGGGCTCATTAGACAGGTCATTGGCTCACAGGCTAATGTCAATATTTCATCATGTGTGTGCATAATTTGACAGTGAAATCAGAGCAGCACTTTTATTTCAAATGAGATAGGAACTATAAAAAAAGTGAGTTGAGTGCGGTTCACAGCGGTCACCATCCTCATGGAGCAAAAAAAATGGAAAGATGGAGGAGGGAGGAAAGAAAGGGGGGAGCTTTAAAGAAGCCCTGCTGCCCAGACCACCTGCTGTTCTCTCTCTCTTTCTCTAACACTCAGTGTCTCTCTCTCTCTCTCTTTCTCTCTCTTTCTACACATCTTCAGTATACATGTATATCTTTCCAGAAAAGGTGCGTTTTCGGGCCATAAGTGAACTGAGAATGTATTTTGTAATCGGAGTTCTGTCTCTGAAGCTCCCCACTGGGATAAAACATTACACTTTATCTCTGTCAGTAGAATAGGGCTCCCATTTACTACAACGCTATCAAGTTGCAATTAATATTACAAACTAATTAATATTCTAAGCCCAGGTGACAGTGGTTGCATTTATTAGTGTAAAACAAAAAGCCACGTCCTATTCAATGCCAGCTTTTTAATGAATAGTGGGCCAGAGGCTGAGATTTAAGGCAGGGCTCAGAGTTCACATCCATGTTAAATACTTGATGTGGTCTCAAAAGGGAATCCCCTCAAGGTTCATTCTGTCTTCAGATGCCTCAGGCTTCCGTGCTCTCGCTAAGACTTGACTAGTTTTTGCAATTCTGTTTCTAATTGAGTTTAGGGTTTTTTCATTTTTAATTTCAGCTACAGTTTGTGTATAATATTCATCTTTGTCTTTAGCCTTTAGATGTGTCAATTCTATATTTACCTCCGCCAAGGAGGTTATGTTTTCACCCCTGTCTGTCTGTTGGTTGGTTGGTTGGTTGGTTCGTTAGCAGGAATATGCAAAACCTACTGGATGGATTTCAATGAAACTTGTTGGGAGGATGGGGAATGGGCCAAGGAAGAACCCATTACATTTTGGTGCGGATCCAGGAATTTCTCAGCGCATAATGCATGAATCTTGATGATAAAATTCAGGCATACAGTATGTAGGAGGTGGGTATCTATGAGGGTGTACAATTTGGTGCAGATTTATTTAGTGTAATTGTGTTTGCATTTGTGTGATTTTATGCTGTGAATAAATGCTGTTCTTAGTGTAATTTGGTTTCTCTCTTCCATCAACCTATTGTTCTTCCGCAATGGAGATTATGATTTCACCTGCATTGTTTTGTTGGCTTTGATTCAGCTTAATTTAAGGGGACCGTTGGGCCTTGGCGGAGGTATGCGCTCTACTGAGTGCCATTTTCTAGTTTTATATACAGTATATTCACCTCCCTTGCACATACTGTATATTTTCACTTAGTGAGTCCACCTCACTAATTTTTTAGAACCACACTACTCTTAAAGAACTCAACTTTAGAATATAGTATTTCATTTAATATTCACAAGTTAAGGTTCAGAAAAACATTCTTAATTAATATTTATTAAACTGGCATTTATTAACGGTGGTGTTTAGATGCTAATCTGCATCATCAAAAGTGTGTAGGTATGTTTTTTTTAATTGATAATGGCTTGGGAACGTCAACGCAGTCAACCAACTGTCATCAGATTGTGAATCAGACATTGCAAAATCCTGACTAATACATGGAGGTATGTAAAATTACCCTTTTCTCTGTACAAGATTGACTGATGACATCAACTATTTCATACATGCTTCACAACTGGGTCATTCACAGCTCATAATGTTAAATCATATATCATCACATATATCGTCACAGCCATTATCAAGTCTGCATGTGATCGTGAGCGTGATAATAATACATCACAAGTATAAAGCATTATCGAATTTTCTGTTGTGGAAAAAAGATAAAATTATTTTCTTCTATTTTAATAAAGCCAAAATATTTTGTTTACAATAGATCTTCTACTTGTAATGGCTTTGTTACAGTGCACAGTGGAGACAATGGTTCAAGGGGACACAAGTTGGTCGTTCATCTTGCATTGGAATAGATGAGTTCAGGTCTCCGTTAATCTGTGTGAAGTATAGCACTTTTCAAAACAAAGTTACAAACTGTAGTGTAAGAAGAGATTTTAAAGATACAGAGATTCCCTGGCTGAGATCCTGAAGAGTTCCCTCAAAGAGCAGAACCTTTTTTTGTGAAATCTAACTCTATCATTGCTATAAATGGTCAACTCCTTGATGTGAATATCTCTGACTGAACTGATCCACTTTTGTCAGAAAATCTTGTTCACATAGAACCCAGAACTCATAGAAAGAAACCGATTGAGCAAATGTCTGGCTGCTGATTTGAGCCTCTACTCTCACACATCGTCTATATATAAACTCTCTTTACTTCACCTCCGTCATCATTGATTACATACAGTAGTTTCCAGTGACCTCTGAGTGAAAACTAAGATGCAAATAAGTATACTGTAACTCTAGAATACTGAACTATAAAGAAGGAATCGAAAGGTTAAACTGATACTAATGTGGCTATTTGTGGGTCATGCTGATTTCCACATTGATGCTTAAGTTGCAAAAAATTTGATTCTCAAAAACATAACATACAGCAGGAGTCCATTGCTCTCATATTATACGTTGGGGCAACATCAAAAATATTGTGTTCAGTGCGCCGATTATAAACCTCCCCCTCCCTTCCCTCTTTTTCCTCTCTCCTTCCCTCTTTCATTATTTTTACCCACTATCTACCTCTCCATCTTTTTGCTTCATTGGGCCTGCCATTCCATTAATCTCACCAACAGATTGGCTCTATTAATTACCCTACATCTCCCATCTTGCATGTAATAATCAGAGGTAATTGAGATATTAGAAAGATAAGAATATTTCTGCAGTTACAGTCACTTTTAATTAGCCAGAAGATTAAAAGATAGACTTGCCGGTGGTCCATGCAGATAGACAGCATCATTTTTTTTTTGCCACAAAAGAGAGAGGACACAAATTCTGCAGCAAATGTACTGTAATGTGTCAGTTTGCGTAATGTATCTGTTCCATCGTGTCTCATAGGACGCCTCACACTGTGGAGGTAAAAATGCGTCCACGAGTCCAGACCAAACAAGTGTCTAGCTTGTCCTTAGAGATGTTTAGAACTTGAGGTAATCCATTTTACATTTAATGTGTCAGCAATGCCATTTAATTTTAATGTATACTGTAAATTCAATTCGATTATGGTGGGAGTGTCTGTACAGCATGTCTGATATTGATTTGAAGGTCCAAGTTACACTAAACAGGCAAGGAGAACAGACAGGGGTAATCACCAGTAGTGAAATAAAGAATTCCTGTCACTACATTTCCCCGCTGAGTAGATTTTGTCTGCCCTCACTATTGTTGCAATACATGCAGGCCCTATTCTTTCAAAGTTACTGGAGCTGACCTCTGCAGCAGGCTTTCACGGTGAAACACACCCCATGCAAGCACCCTTTCCTGCCGCTTCTTTGGGGCAAGGAGCTCATCCAGTTTAATGGTTGATGTTCCTGGACCGTTCCCTGCAGGCCCGTTACTCACCCTGGCCCTGTCAGAGCAGCGCCTACAGGGCTCACATAATGAAGAGAATAGAAAATTTAACACAAGACCCCAGAGCACATCATTAAACCATTTTTCTATTACAGTGGTGAGTATAAAAGCGAAAGAAAACACTGCTGCAAGGTTGTAAAGAACCCAGAACGATGGCTCCCAGTGGGATGCTCAGATCTCTGTGGTTTTACTGGTTGGGCAATTCCAGCATGACAAGGTTTAAAGATGCTGTTTATCACCAGGGAATCTTGCTGGACACCTTTTAACAGTTCACTTTAGAGACTGCAATCCTTGCCAAAGTTGCTCTCGGCTTCGTTGTTTGCTTTCCTGCCAGTGTTTAGAACTTTGTAAGTTTATGTGAAGGAATAGAAAGGTAGGTCTCTGGTCGAGTATTACTAAGCTTACAAAATTGACTGTCAATATTCACATTTGGGTTTTTTCAGACATGTTTTGTGGTACTCGCTAGAGTCCAGTGCGCAAGTTCTTTTATGAATGGAGCCACAGAGTAAACTGAAGACTGTAGACAAAAAGTATTTCAATTCATACAATGAGAAGGAATAACAAGATACAAAGAAAACTTAGAAAGTAAAGAAGTAGTTGATAAAGATGGCTGACAACATTTGGTCTTGTAAGTTGGCCAGAATGCTAAAAAAAAGTTTCTGAAAAGTTCTTAAACTTTTAAATGATGTGTCTGCACTTAAAGTTTCTGACATCTTGCTCCACCTCTGCTCATTTCACAAGGTAACATTATATCTTTACTCCACCACATTTATTTCTTGGAGTTACTAATTGTATTAAAGATTATGGATTTTACATATCAAACATACATACACTGATAAAACATGATTCTATAAATTAGAATAAATTAGCATAAATCTGTGCATTATGTTGTTAAAGTTAGGACCACCTTGATCAACTACAGTAATGTTTTTGTTTTTGTCCAAAAAAAAAAGAAAAAAAAGAAGATGTTTAACAGTTTATTGATAAGTAAAATTCGTAAACTTGAGCCAAAGCCTCAGGCCATTGTTTCCAAGACTGGAGCCAAAATCATCCATGAGTGTATGTTATGACAGAGAGGATCAACATATTTTGGACTGAACCGTCATAATGAATCAGACACTCGGAAGGAAAATTATTCTTAGAGCGAGATGAGATACATGCATGCCCATGCACCTCTAGCACACACTGTAAGGTTCACTGACATTTTATTCTGTTCTGCATTTTAATCATACTCATATTTGCGTGTTTGGCGGTGTGTGTTTGTGCAGTCTCAGATGAAGATGAAGTCTGCGGGCGTCGTGGATGGAGGCTTGTTCACAGAGAGCTATTGTAACATCTGCAATGCCCAGCTCATATCGGAGTCCCAGCGCACCGCTCACTATGAGGTGAGTCCATCTACGCTCATACAGGAATGTTAGTACAAAAGAATAAAACAAAAAAATGTTACAATGCTATTATCACTGCTTTGACAAGGAGATTCCTGCTTTCTGTACTTTGCATCAGCCTTATTTGTACCAATTTGTGCGTGTGCCGCTCATCCATTATACATAGACTTAATTCAGCATGGTAATACTAGACGCTTGCACATAAACAAACAAACAAGCACACACACACATTTTTTTAATGTACCTCTCAGCAGACTCCCTGTGAGTATTTTAAAGAATTGCCATTGAATAATCAGCCCAGTACATTATTTAACCAATGTGTGGTGCGTGTGTATGTGAGCACATATGCATGTGCGCTTGCATTGTACTGCATTGAGGTCGTCCTTGATTACAAGACACAATTAGGATTAACAAGCAGACTAATGAGGACAAGGCCCTTATCTGGAGAGAATTAAGCAAGGACAACGGCAGAGTGTATGTGTCGGCATCCATGTGTACCAACCTCATTCGCTTGAAAGTAATCCATTTCTCTGTCTCAAACCAAGCCTAACAAAAACACACAGCGTTGAATTGTGCAGACAAACGGGTGAGCTGAGTCATTGTGTGTCCTCAGTGTCAACCTTTACAAAAGGTCTCTGTAGGTCAATTGATCATGGAGCCAAGGCAAAAAAATCATTTGATGGCAGAGTTTCTACACATTAATTAATTCAATAAAGATAGAATAGGATCAATTCAATGGGGATAGACGGCAAGGGATGGCAACTTTACCTGTGTAGCACACTTCAAATACAGGTTAACTGAAAGTGTTATGACATAAGATGCAGCTGGAGTACAATTATGGAGAAATTATGGAGGATTGCAGGATGATAAAGGGGGTCCCGCCCTTTTTTTGGAAGCCTTTGGAGGCCCCAGATGCGATTTAATACACTTTTGTCTACACTTTTTGTATAGACATATGTCAGCCATATCACAAATCTGATTGTAATGCATCCCTACTTCAACTGAAAACAATGCACCTGAACCTTTTTGTAACTTTTTGTAAAATACCAGAAGAATACCTGTAGTTTAGTTACAACAGCTAGGTTGCGAACAACTAACCATACATATGGATGACACACATTGACTACGAGCGAGACAAGCGTCTTCAAACTGCTGAGGGATCAGATAAACGCCACAATAAAACGTAATTTGCACCCCAGTCTCATGCATGACTGAGATACATTCTGCAGGCACACGCAAACACAAAAGGATAACGGGGCAGACGTTTTTATATATTTGTCCTGGCCCTGTCTGTCTCCTCCAAATTGATTGAAATACAGAGACAGAAAGACATGTATAGTCCATTAGACTATGGTGAGCACTAAGGGTCAGTACAGGGTAACCATGGTGACACAAGGCCCCACTTTTAGCCCATATCCACGAGCGATCTACTGCATGACCATTTATACACCTATGAACACACACAAGCACTGACAAAATGCATTAAAGTAGTCTGACATGTGAGGAGGCATGTCAGGTATAGGGAGGAGGAGGATGGGAGGAGGGTTCACCCTAGGGGCTGAGGATACAATCTAAGCACTGGAGCAGTAAGTGCAGTGTTTTGTCAGCGTCTCCCATTCGGTTTCTTTTTGTGCTGTTGAACAGCCAAGTACATTTTCATCTGCAATTCCACGAATCATAAACAGCTTACACAGTAAAGTGATTCCCCCACAGGGAATTCCACTCCTGGATAAGGACATCTGAAAACATTTGACATATAGTCTCACTCTAATTTAATCACCTCCATCACCCATCAATCAATATTTTTCTCCCTTGATACTTTTCATAATGACAACCTTATGGAATAATTTGTATTTAACTGCATGTGTGTCAGTAGAGACTGTCAACACTGAAAGAAATGGCTCCAGTGGTGGAATTTATAGATAATAATAGATGTTGTTTAGTAGGAAAGTGTGAAGGTCAGAGCATGACAATAAATTGCCATGTATTGAGCAAGATAGCTTTGTAAATCTTTTATACAAACACACTGAGCTGTCTCGACACATGCACGAATCTTTACACCGCATTGTGTCCACTGATTTTTAGTGTTCTGCATTACAGTGACAGTTAGCAGCTTCAAGGACAGCTTTCTGTCCTTTCATATAAACACTATGTTTATTTCTGCTTATTATAGTTTAGGCAGGTCAGGTGACAACAAACAGCAATAACAAATGATTAAGCAGCACAAAAACTGTCTACAGCATAGTTATCTACTGAAACAATCTTTCACCAAAAGCACTAAATATTATGCAGACTAATTATAATCCATTATCTGCTTTTGTTGCGAATATATTCATATTTACTCTATAATTACATTAATCATTGATTACACATAAAAAACAAAGAACCAGGATGTCATCACTTCGATTTTACTGTAATTTGATCCAAATTATTCCTTTACTTCCTTTAGTATTTTATGGTGCTATTGTGTACAGATGAAGTAAACAGTCCTTAACTCTGCACCACTTCCCCTGCCCAACAATCTTAGGCTAGCCTGGGCTCCTAGTCAGGGGGGGGGGGGCAAACTGCCTGCCCGCATAATCTGAAACAAGGATAAGTGATTGGAGGTAGTTGTCAGGTGGAGTGACAGTCATTAGTTATTGTTTTTTTCTGTTCTTTTGTTTTGTTGTTCACTTGGCTCGCTAGATAAAATAAAACTCACTCAAAGTTAACTAGCTGGCACTCTTACTCTCTTTCTTTCTTTCTCTCTCTCTCAGAGTAAGAAGCATGCAAACAAGGTGCGTCTGTTCTACATGCTTCACCCTGAAGATGGAGGACCACCGTCCAAGAGACTGAGGCCAGATAACCCAGTATGCTCTCACTGTCTCTGTGTTTCTGTGTCGCATTACATACCATGATAATGAGATTTTCTAACCTCAAGTTAACATTTGCAACATGATTGTAGCTTTCAAGCTTTTAAGATTAATTGAAGAACTAAATCAGTGTTTCTGTGTGGGGTCCAGGGACCCTCAGGGGGTCCATGAGGGAAATCCACAGGTTTCCCAAAAATTTATTTTCACTCTAAGTACATCCTTAAGTAACATAGCGACAGAATGTATGACTCTTTTTGTGATGGGTTTCATACACATAATAAAACATGAACAAAAATCCCATCAGATGGGGGACCCTGGGACAAAATCTTATTAAATGTGAGTCTGAGGTCTAATTTGTGTCAGTTTAGGATGTGAAACCATTTGAGAACCACTGACGTCAATGACTCAAAGATTTCCCTTTGTTGCAGTGGAATCACAAACTGAAGTAACTGTGAAAATGTGTGTGGAAGGACTATGGGATGAATTTGCAGCGTGCTTTCATGTCTGTAGAGGAGAGAAAACCTGAGTTGACTTGTCTCAGTCTAATCCTTTACTGGCCTGTCCACATTCAAGCTTGGCCAATGCCGCCAAGTGCTCATGGGAATATTTGTTTGATCTGTCGTGTGCAGTTACTGGGTTATAAGCCTTATAAGGTTGTGCCTTAGATATGGTGATATTGGTAAGATTTATTCGAGGCAGACACCACCAAGCAGCTCTATATCCCACTATTGCAGGCCATGGCTAGAGAGGTCAATGCATTACCAATGTTTGTATGTCTGTGTGCGTGCCGTAGGCCATTGTGTCTGTATAATTCTAGGGCCCTGTTCTGCAAATGTAGTAAATGCTGTGCTAGCATTTGCATCCACAGTGAATTGTTGGGCTTCAAACATGAAACACAACTTCAGTTTTTCTGTTGATTAAATTTTGTGTTTGTGGATTTTGTGTGTGTGTGTGTGTGTGTGTGTGTGAAAAGAAATGTGAATGCAATAGACCATTGTGAAGGATCCAGCAAGCCTGTAAGTCCCACATGGCACAATACACACATATACACACAGAATACATATGTTAAACGCTTTGAGGACACAGCTGGTGGGGAAAAAAAGCCATGCCAAAGAGACAGACAGACAGACAGACAGACAGACAGACAGACAGACAGACAGACAGACAGACAGACAGACAGACGGTCAGAGAAGGAAGAAAACAGGTGGAGCGTCTCTCTCCAATAACCACAGACCAAGACCCTGGGCCGTATCACAGGGCCAATTATCGTGGTATGGCAATGACCCTCAGTATCCAACACTCATATGCGGAAATTACAGGGGGGACGGGGAGTCCAGACCCCCCCTTCCCTGGAAAAACAGAGTATTGTCCCCCTCAATATCCATATCATTGTTAACATATAATTTTGAATAATATGCATTGAAAACACTTGTGCTAATTAGAGAAGCAAAACAATGTATTTTTAAGTTTTTAAAGATTGAGTCCCCCATTCACATGCCTCACAGTGGTTTGGTCCACTGCCGACCAACCCCACACCCCCAAACACTTGGTGGCTAACCTCCAGTAAGTAAGTGCTTTTCAAAAGTTAACTCAAAACAAAAGATGGGCCGACATTTTTATTCACTTCTAACACACAAAAGAATAAAACGCATGTACAGTTATAACCAAACTGCATTTTGTTCAGTCCATTACCTCGCGGCTGAATCTTGTGCGTCAACGTGGCCGCCATATTGGTACGTACCAGCCGTGTCTCCCAATGCATTATGTCCAGGGCTACAGGAGGTCAGTCCCACATTAAAATCATAATAAACATTTGGTAGCATAAATGTCCATAAGTTGTTTTTCAGAGACACTTAAATGACTAAATATTTTTGAAGTGACTCAGGTTGGGTCATTAATTTCTTCTGCTTTTATAGGCCTAACTGAACTTATTTTGAGTGTTTATGTTCATGTAAAATATTGGAGTGGACTCAGAGATTAGACCAGTGACACATATTCAATGACTACATAGATGTATCCAAAAATATGATTACAAAGCAAATTCATACTGAAACTATCTTCATGACATTTCTCACGGAGATTCTGTTACCATACTCATGTTATTAGGAAAACTACATCCATATATGTTGTACCATATATGCCACCCACTCACCATTTGTGCTATTGGTGGTGTCCCCTTCAGGAATTGCTTTTGAGAAAATTTTCTGTTTATTGGTCACATCTTTGTGGACCAATAACATGCACATAGTAGTGCCGGGTTACTGCTTGAGACCCCACACATTGATATATTGATGTGTTTTGTTGGTACAGTACCATTTGTGTACTGTACTGTTTGTGATACTTTGACTTGGTCTTTTTACATTTCACTGACCAGAACTTAGTGTCCATAGATAGGTTTGTCACGTGTGGTACTAACTAAATAGTAGTATTTCAAGGCTTTATCCTCACACCATTCCTTTTATCCATATGCATCCAAAGTCTCTTATTTTATGAGTCTAAATTTTGAGTAAGTATTCTAGAAGATCCTGTCATACCCTTTTTTTTAACTCACAGCAAAAATGTGATCAATGCTCAATTGGAAGACATCGAAGGCAAGGTGATGCTTGAAATAACTAGTTTGTGTGTTTCATTGCCGCTCCTGACAGCCGCGATCGAAGGCAGAGTGAAAAGACAGCCGTCAGAGCAAGGAGAGGGATGTAATAATTGCTTAAATATGGCAATGATGGGGCACACTGTCTCCCGGGAAGAATTTATAGTGTTGCACATGTTTGTACACATCATATAGTTGTGTAAAGTTCAAATCCTGCTTACTCTTTCACCTTTGCACATGTGGACAACCACTGCATGAAGTTGTCGTTAATCTCTGTATCAGAAAGTTCATTAAATTGTCAGACATAGCCCCCGGAAATTGGGAAAGGGTTTTTTCCCCCCCAAAGCTGTCAGTCATCCCACAAACAGCATATGGGATGCTTATGTTCATTCTTAGTCAAAATAAAAAATTAAATGCAACATTTTTCAAGCGTCAAATTGAACTAAAATTAAAAAAAAAAAAAAAAATGCCACCACAAAAGTTTACCAAATTGAAATGGCAGATAGACAAAACAAGTTTTGGAATGTTGAATATGTTTCTTACTTCACCAGTTAAACCATGTTGTACAATAAGATGTAAAAAGGTGATAAGGGCACCACGCTGCACACACACATGAAACATGAATTTCAAGGGCACATGTGTTTACAAACACACACTCGCACCTATTGTAGAAATACACACACCTGCGTCTCCATCTGTCTCCTTAAGTAAATAAGACGTGACTCAGCCCCTCCTGGCTTTCACTTCATCTGGGGCAATGAATACACACAAAAACAACTATGTGCACACACACATGCACACACACCCTCATCTGCTGTTCTGTAATGTAATGTAGAGTGCCACAGCCAGCACTTCGCTCATTACGTTTTACACAAAGATGTGACATTGATTATCTGACAATGCTGGGAAAACTGATGTAATATGGAGCAGTTCTCTAGAGATGAAATTCTCACCACTCAATATGGGACAAACTTTGGTTCTTTTATTTCTTTCACATTTCTTTCTCCCAAGGGATGTTTTGCACTTTTTTTTTCTCTGCACTTTTTTTTTTTGCCTCTCTGTGCTCGTACTGATTGACATGGTGCAGTCCAATGGGAACAGCAGAAAGGATTTTCACTGAGTGAATCAAACGGCAGCTTCTACCCAGTGGATGCCATGCCTTAAGGATTGTGTGTTTGTGTGCAAGTGAAAGTGTTTGTCGCAGAACAAACATATAGAGAAAGTAGGTCGTAAAGGTGCTCCCAGATGAAAGGGGAGGGGGGCTTTATTCTTTTTTCTTCCCCATTCTCCACCCTGCTCTTTCTCTCCATCTGAGCAGTTGTTTACTTCTGCGAACCGCAAGAGATAACAAAATCCTTTATTTCCCCCTCACCTTTTATTCTTATCTAATGCTATATTTGCTTCATCGCTCCTTTCAATTTACACTTTCAGCACTTCTTCAAACTCCAAATGGGAGCGCCTGTTTCCCTGTGCTGCTCCATGTGTATATTTAGCAATGTTTCCCACAGCGCCTCGACACAGAGCAGTCGGAAAAGTAAGGAGGAGCCGAGAGAAAGCAAAACATAAGGAGAGGAAGATTAACACATCTAATTAGGAGTCTATTGTTAGGTGCATGAGCAGGATGAAGCCACCCAAACACAAAATATTCTGCGATGCAGACGTCACTGTCAGGCCCACATGCAGCATTTGCACACACAAAAAGAAACAGTCGTGACAATTAGGTCGCATGCAAATCAGTTCTCAGCAGATGCGCGAGGTGCGACAGGTAGAGACAGTGTTGGACGAAAAGGAGTACATGAATGAGTGACGGTAGGAATCGAGAAATCAAAAGTGAAGAAACGGAACGGTTTACGGCTTTCAGGGGAGACAGATGATCGAGCAAAACAGTGGTTTAGAGACGCTGTTTATTGTTTAAAGCGGTTCAGAAGAGTGACAGCCATAATGAGCTGACAATTATTCATATGTCAGTCACCCACACATAGATGAGATTTCTTTTAAACTTTCCGCACACTGTCACTGAATCCCTGGTGTAACATCTGTCACTGAGCGACAGCATTTGTGTTGCCTTCCTCTTGCAAGTATGCTTCTTTGTGTTTCAAGCCCATCTCTGTCGAATGCTTCTTTCACTTTTCAGCATGTTTTGACAGGTGAGACCACTGCTTGGCTGCCAGAGAGAGTCAGCTCCATCTCTTTGTCCTGAGTCAAAAACCACGCAGTTGTGGGACTTCGGCTCACTGCGGTTGATTTACCTCATCCTGGTACAACAAGATCTGGGTATAACAAGATCTTAGCGGCTCTGTCCATTGCACAATGAAATACATTTGTACCAACTGAGAAGGAGAATGAAAGTGAGCTAGTGGTGGAGATGGAGAGGAAGGGGGGGGAGTCGGGACCGTTCAGAGAAAGCCTTTAATATGATCACAGCGGGGACAGACAGGCACGAGGGGGAGAGAGGAGGCGAGGCAGGAGAGGGGGAGAAGGAGACGGGGTGGTGAGGGTATGCCAATACAGATAAATATTTCATCCCACAACACACAGAGTCACTGAGACTGGTGCCCAGAGGGGGAGGCCAGATGCAGGAAGGAGGGGGAGAGAGAAAAAGGCTGAGAGGGAAGGCAAGGCAAAAAAAAAGACAAAAAGCAGATATAGGAAGAAGAGTGAGAAAGAAAAAAATAGAGATAGAGAGAAGAAGGAAAGAGAAGAGAGAGAGATGGGACAGCTGAGAGACTAAGCCTGGAAGGAAAAGGTGTCCTTAACTCTCACATCCACTATCTGTGATGCTAACCAGAGATGACACGAGACACACACACACACACACACACACACACAAACACTCACAGAGACACAAAGCACACAACTACACACTCAGATATGGTGTTGCAGACATTTTTCGATTATTGTCCTCTCTCTGGCAGAGATGGAGGTTTCTGTTCCATCACTCAAATTGATGCCTGGACTAGAGAGAGCGCTAGTGTGAGAAAGAAAGAAAGAAAGAAAGAAAGAAAGAAAGAAAGAAAGAAAGAAAGA
>JBBPCS010001393.1:0-15184 GCA_037974645.1 Hollardia meadi
AATGCTGGAAAGTAAATAAACAACGTCCCCGTCTTTTATCTTAGGAATCATTGGCAATTTTCTTTTAATATATATATTGGCCAATATATCTTTATCGGAAACTTTTTACTCCCTAATATCGGTATCTGCATCGGCCCCCAAAAATCCATATTGGTCGGGCTCTATTTGTTACCACCACAGGCCTTGCTTCTCCTCATCTCCTGCCGTTCATTAAATGTGCTTAATATCTTTCACATACCAGCAATACCAGATGTCACTGGGGCACCAGTGCTGTTTTCTCTCTCCTTCTTTGCCTTGTCTTTATCTTTCTTCCTTTTCTAATCTTCTTTCCTCACCTCCTCCCTTTCATCATTGGTGCAAATCCTTTATTCGCACGCCAGCAATACCAAGCTGCATACCAGTCAACAGGACACCAGTGACTGCCTCCAACTCAGCCTGCTGCCTTTCCCTCATCACTGCCCCTCAGCCATCAGCAAAACTCACTTAGCACAGCAAGCTCCAAGAGTGAAAGAGTGCTCGTCTGTTCTTCCCACTGCATTATTTCTGGTTAACGGTAGGTGGAGTCATAGGTCCACCATCTTCAGCAGTTTCCCATATCAGTGCTTCAGAGCCCTCAAAACTAAGCAGCATGCGGAGTGAAGAACAGTTCAAACAATGGATGATTTGTCTCTTTTTTTTAAAAGTTCGTTCTATTTAATTTAGGATGTGGAGTTACACAAGAATAAAAGGCCAAATTTAGACACATTATCACACATGAAAGTCAAAACAGTCTTTCAAAATCTTCTCTTTGCTTGCCAGTACCAGGGATAAAAGTATGGTGAGGAAATAATGAACTAAAAGTAGTCAAACCTTATTATATTGAGGTTTAAAAATACTCAAATCAACCTATAAAATACACTAATAATATCATAATTTTCATAATTTTCATTGTAAACTCCCTCCAGACTCCTTTAAATGCAAATTCCAGGAAACATATTCAAAAATATTTTCATTATTGAGTACTATAATTATTGTTTTTCATTAATTAACTTTCATAAAATGATATTAAAAATGGTGATTGTTTGTTTTCAAGTCTTTCTCACCAACAGTCCAAAACCTTTAGATATTCAAATAACAATAAGAAAAGTCAATCTGACTTATCAATAAATCGACTAATGGTTTCAGCTCTTAAGGACATGACCTTAGAGTCTTCACTGAAGGCTACCATGAAATTGTCCTCATATAACTATGGAAACATTTTTTTTTAAGTGATAATTTTTCTTTTTGCAAGTTATATGATTTTCCATTGCTGGTGCTGAACTTCACATTGTCAGAATGCCTGAGCAGTGATCAGCGCAGGGTGAGGGTCGCATTTCATTTCCTGGAATTTGAATGGAAACCAAGGCAGTCTAGATATAGAAAGATAATACTGATTGGGTGCAGAGCCCAGAAATATCCAGACATAACATTTGCCTTTGGAGGCATCCAGGAGACACTTGAGAAAATGTCAACATCACATGTCATTTTGTGCATTATTTTACACTTAATTCTCATGAGCCTCCACATACTGAGAGACCAGTATCAAACTGTATTATTGGAAGCTACCTCAGCTTTGTGAGACGACGGGGCGACTAAATGGACAGACAGAAAGACGAACCCACTGAGATAACTATAAATACATGTATATAGAAAAGGTGAGTTATAATGGTGTCCTCTCAACATAGGCCAGGCTGTATGTGAAGGACGGACACACAGACTGGCTGATCAGCTCCTGGCGTCGCCCAGCCTGGCAGTATATATAGGCCTTTTCATATGGCTCCCCTTGGCCTGGCCCCAGCACACATATAACACTAACTGTGTGTATGTGTTTGTTTGTGTGTGCTGAAGCATATATTTAGGGTGTGTGAGTGAGAGTAACAGTATGTTCTTGGTACTTGGCAGCAAGACCCTATGTACAACCCATGGTTTTGTAAAATTCATCTTTTTTGGCATAAAAATGTAATAAGTAATGTTTGATTACTTTTTTATTAATTTTCAACTGGGCAATAGAGCTTAGTAAAACTTAATATGTAGCCAACTGGACAGACGACAAAATAAAGAGCCAAATTACGGCTTGAACACACGAATATCAGTCAAATAAACCAATCAAATCAATACGGACATTGCACATCAAGTCAGAGTAATATATTGGCCATTACATTATTTATTATCCAAAATGATAAAAGTGCACTGAAGCAGTAAACTTTACTGTAAATTACATACACATACATATATACCGGTTACAGCAGGGTGCGTATGTATGTATGCTTTCTGTCAGTATCACCTCTGTGCCTGCAGTGACATGGTCTCTCTAAAGCTCTACTCTTATGCGTGCCCTCAAGTTGCAGTAGAGTGCGTGTCCTTTTATGTGTGCGTTTGTGCACTGCGGTCCAGCGTTTGTGCAATGTATTCCTGGAAAGGCTGTGTAGGAGTTGGAGGGGCCAGGGCTCTTCCAGAGCCACACCGCAGCCAGTGATGACTGTTTTCTGGAAGCTTCCCTGTCACTAGGGAACGGGGCAGAGAAAAGAGTTTACGGGTGTTTTTATTTTATCTCGGCTATCAACGCATTCGGAGACGATCTGCAGACGCCTCCGCGCATGAAAAAGAGAAGGCATCACGCATTGACTGGCATTTCTTTAACGCCATTAGTATGCATGGGACACGCGCTTTTAAGTTCACATCGTTCTTGCGCAACATGCACCAGGAAGAGGACTGCAGAGCAGGCTGGAGCTGGATGCACAGGAGGGGGAGAGGAGGGGCAGAAGAGGGCCTCATGATGAGAGCGAGGGATGCATGAATAAGGATTGCTCAAATTAGATTAATGAAGGGGCTGCGAAAGGAGCAATAAAATCAGGGGGTAGTTGAGGTGCAGGCGATGAATGAGTGCAGGAAGGAGGAATGGATCGAGGATGAATAGGGGGGGGGGGTGTTTTGAACTGCATCAATAAAACTCAGGCTGACTGTGCCTCTGTGGTCTGCAGTGCTTCTTTTCCTTACACCATCCTCCCCCTTTTCGATTCTTCTCTGTCCCATTCCCTCCAGAGTCTTCTCATTTTCTGTTAAACCTCTTCCTCCTAGAGTCCTCTTCTTCCTCCTCCTGCCTCCCATCATCTTTCCTCCTCCTCCTCCTCCTCCTGTGGCTGTTGTGCAACTCTGCAGTGACTGACTGACTGACTGACTGACTGAGCAGCAGCAGCGGTGGTGCGATTGATCAGCAGTTCTGGTGCCAGGCTGCTGTTACTTTAATAAACGAGCTTGGAGCCACTGAAACCAACCCTGAGTGCTTTTGCGGGAGTAGAGGAATCATACAAGCACACACACACACACACACACACACACACACACTGTACTGCACTCCCATGATGTAATGCTGAATAACCCTGGTTGCTCTTAAACTTACCGCTTGCCTGGATTCATCATTTTGTTCTGCTTTAGCCCCTCACGACCCATACACACAAAAGTTAATGAGACATTTTATTTTATTACTAGTTTCTTTTATAGTGCACACGGTGCTTCTTTGAACAGGATGTTTGCTCTGAGATGAACTGGACTTTTAATTTCCTTTGGCTGGAAGTAAAGCACATCTGGTCTTTCCATTTTTTATTTTGTTTTATTTTTTAGTTCTTTGTGGTCTGGCTCTATGCTCAACATGTTACCACTCCCCCTGTCTCCCTGTCTATCCATCTTTTCTCTTCTCCAACATACAAATCCAGACTTGGCAAAACAAGAGCTTTTGACTCACCTCAGCTGTATCTAGTGTACACACATCCAGCAGGGGAAAGGAGCTTTCTTTCCCCGAGGGCACGCATGCACACTTGGGGCTAGCTGGAGGGAGACGGCTGGGTGTGGTGATAAAGATCACACTTTGTCACTGTAAAGCCATTCCTGTGTCACCTCTGTGTCTGCTCAATGTCACTTTGAGTCATCCTGCCTGTCAGTTTCTCCACATTTTAACATTCTTGCAACTCGTTTCATCCTCACTTCTCACCATGTTTGTCAGAGAGGATGCTGGAAATGCTCCACAGCACTAGAGCTGCCATGATTTATTTATTTTACAACTTTTTGACAATTTATTGACTAAATGATTAACTCTGAAAATAATCAGCAGATTAATAAATAATTAGTTTTTTGGCCACTTGGTCATTATCCTCACAGCAGCACCTGTTGTGAGGTTAAGTAAGTTTTTAGTATCATTACATTCTATTCCTGGAGTTCAAGCATGTTTACCAGCGTCCTGTATCATGAAATGTAAAGTGTGTGTGTGTGTCCATTAGAAAGTCACACACACACACACACTTGGAAGGGCTACTTTGGATTTAAATGGCATTAATGCCCTATTCTTAGGCTAAACTCTGTCTTACCCTGCAGGACCGTGAATGGAAAGAAGGAAACTGGCTCGCATCAATAACCGTTTTCATAAAGGGGATATTTAACATGTAGATGTTTTTTTTGTTTTTTGTTTTAAAGCGTCGCTTTTAGTTCGGTTTTACGTCGCCGAACTGAGCCGAAAGACGTAGACGTAGATTTGGACATATTGAAACGCTTCTAGTTTCATCTGGGTGTTTTCTTTTTTCTTTTTTTTGAGAGTAAAAACGAGGCGGTTTACGTCAGCGAGGCTGTGGACACAAAGCCTCCACCAGACTCCGTGTTAATATCACTAGAGTTTTCTCGGACCGGACCGCACGCACGTCACGCATACGAGCTCTTTTTTGTTTGTTTGTTTTAATCAAAAGTCTGTAGTCTGAGGACTCGTTAACCCTGCCCCACGGAAACTAAACCCAGAGGAGGAGGGGGAGGAGGAGAGGGAGGACTGGGGAGAAGAAACGATAGAAAGAAAGGTGTCGGAGGAGTGTGAGAGCACCGCGAGGAGCAACTCCGTATTGTTCCGCGTTTGTTTGCTCTGCAGCCGTCCACTCACGAAGGGAACGGGAGACACAGACCGGGACACGTCGGCGTTTATCTCTTTCCGGGTGCGACAAACAACTGAAACGCCGTCAATTCTGGAGTTCTTTATCCGCTTCCTGTCGTCCAGGATGAGGTTTAAAAGGAACGGGTCTTATACGCTGAATAGGTAAGAGGCTGGTGTAATGTAATGTGCGCAGCAGTAACTCGGTAATGTGTTATCCATATGGAGAGGTGGAGGAGGGAGGGGAGTGCAGCACGTTTTGTTATTTGCTGCTGAGCTCATAAATCAGTTCACTTTCTCTGTGATATTTCCACCCAGGCTTACAGTGGTGCTCATACTGACTTTGTAATGTCTTTAAGGTATTTCTTTAATATCCTACAATAACTCCTCAATAAGGCTAAACGAGACACACGAGCCATAATGGCACCATTGTTCTTGACTGAGATGGATATTAAGGTTTTAATGCTACATCTGATGAAAAATGAGAGTGAAACTTGAACTGGCAGTTATTTATAAATGTGAATACAGTATGTTGACTCTTTTCTTTACCTTGACACTTTATCGTTGCTCAGCAGACATTGATAATATAATGTCAATTTCTTGCAAGGGTCCGCTGATTTCACCAGTGTGGCGCCCACGTGTAGTTCAGAGATTCTCTGAAGGGCCGGGATCAGAGAAACCTGTCTGTCCTGCTTTAAGCGGGGGTGGGCTCTTGTCTTTTGTCTCCTCTGTTGCATTTAGGGAAAAGGCAAAATGATCTCTGCCCTTCTCCTCTCCTTCCTTTACACAGAAATACCCCCCACCCCCACCTCTCGCTGCCCCATCACCTAGCAACTTTGTATGTGTGTAGCAGTGTGAATTATGTGCACTATGTGTGTGTCTGCCTCTTTCCCCATCTAACCCACTTTCCCTTGACATGATTGCAATGGCTTCTATTCATATCCCGGCATTACTAAACCCGGTCACGAGTCAGGTCTTTCCCCTGCCCAGTGGTTTGGTCTCTTTTTCCCCTTATTGTGTTATCTCTCCAAGTCACAAGTTCTTTGTTTTTCCACCATCCGCCAACCAAGTAACACAACTTCTCTTGAATTCAGCTAGAGCGGATGTCTCATGTTTATTGTTTGTCTGGATTTTATGATAAGGCTCAAAAGTTTGAGGAAACGCACACACACACACACAAGTGCACAAAGGAGACCCTAAATAAATTGTTCAAACTGTTGAAAGTGACAGTTAATGTAATGTCAGTTTCACTTCTTACACTTTCCTCTGGCACTCCTTTTCCTCTTTGCCTTGTAATAAGGCATCTGGCTTTCCGCTGTACTTGACGCACACAAAAACCACATCCTGACTTTCAGGCAGCGAAACACAAAGGGATCTAATGAGTGCCAAACACCCGCTTGCATCACACGGCCGAAAAATGCAAGAACGATGTTTATCATCGTACACGCCTCCTTCCTTCCCTGCCTCTCTGTTTTCACCTGTGCAAAGAAAAGTGTGTGTTACTGTACCCCTCTGCGATCAGTGTGTCAGCCCTGATAACTCGTGTGCGCTCTGTTGCATGTGCGCATCCACATCTGTGTGTGCAGGTGAGAGGGATGAGGTAATTAAACAGTGAAAGAGGAGGCCTGCTAGCTGCAGCTCCTGGTGACAGGCCTCCAGGGAGGAAGAGGTGGTGGTGGTGTTGGAGGAGGAGGATGGAGGGATGACGTCATGGGATGCTGCAGTTCATCTTTGTCATCTTTTATCTCAGAGAGAACAGGAGCAGAAAGAAGTAGGGGAGGGAGGATACGCAGGGTTGTCCTGCGGTGTCATCTGAAGTTTTTGTGCGGCATGGTTGGGTGGAAATACCTACCAGCTCTGGCTTCCGTTAAACTCATCTCAAACTCATCTGTTCAGATCACTCTTTGATAAGTATGTGACAGAATAAGAGCAGAACTTTCCCCCTGTGGTTGTTACGTAACTGCCGTATTCTGAAGGTGACTGTCCCCCTCTGCCTCAGTCGTCTCAGGCTGCAGTCATTTGTTTTCTCCGAGCAGAGCGGAGTTGGCCCGTTTGACATTAAGCATCAGCATTCAGCGCTGTTGGCTGCTTTCATCATGGTCGGTTAATCCTGTGTTTGGTGCCTGTCGAGTCTGCTGCTGACTGCAGCCTTCAGTTACAGCGTCACACACACACACACACACTCCTCTACCTGACCACTGCAGTTCCTCGCGCATGTTTCTGTCTGTGTTTTGATGTGTAAAGAAGAGAGGGAATAGCAGTGAGCAAAAGAAAGTGATTGCTCTTATCGGACGACAAAGGGGAAGAGAGGAAGAGATGCAACGAGGCCCATGATTCACTCCGTGCCCTTCACCTTTTTTTGCCCACACCATAACAACTGTACTTTGCAGTGATTGGCTCACTTCCTCTCGGCCTGTCTCCTCCCCTCCCATCCCATACTGCTGCATCATTTCTGTGAATGAAAAGTCATGGAGCACGTGCAAGAAACGGTGCATGTCCTCTGCCGCATGTTTATCTGCTTATGGAGTCCCTCGTCTGTGTTGACTCAAGAGTTGACAATTAACCATCTGCTGTTTTACTTGGTCAGATATCACTTCATGTGAAAAAGCATGAAGAGGCTGTCAATTTGCTGCACTGATTAACTGTCCTGAGAGGTCGGACTGGATTCGACTTTGACTCAGATTTAGCAAACACGAGCCTCACTGCCTATCTCTCTGTCCATCTTGCTCTCTCTTTCTCCCCTGCAGTCCACCCTGTACTGCCCAGCAGTCAGCAGTTTGTTTATGGGACTCTGTTTGCCAAGCTAATCTTCCCGCCTTTCAAGTGGAAGCCAGCAAGCTAACAAGAGAGAGGGAGAGAGAGGGAGGGAGAGAGAGAGAAAGAGGACCAGTGTGAATGTGAGGCAGTTGCAGTAGTTGGAAAGGAGGGAGAAAGGGAAACATTCTCAGAGAAGTGTCTGGTTTTGTGAATCTTTGTTTTTGAGAGTGTATATCTCCGTGTTTGTTTGGCTGACTCCCTGAATGGTTTTGCGTGCCACTGCCCGTCCGTCCTGTGTGACCTACGTTAAAGTCCGAGGTCGTGTCAGTAAGCTGCGTGATCACACAAGGTGCTATGCTGCGGGAGCTGCTGTACCTGTAGCCAGGTTTGCAAGAGAGGAGTGGAGACGGGGAGGTGAAAGGGAGGAAGGGGTGCTGTGGGTCGAAGCCTCGTCACCCCGGCTCTGCTTCACCACCGACTGGATGGGGGTTCTGGTGTGCTGCGACTGCTTCTTCTATCGGTAGTTAACCAAGTCACTGTTATCTTTTTCCCTTTTTGTGACCTTTACTTCCTCTTCACTGTTGTTGTTGTTTATTGTTGTTGTTGACATCGTACTTGATTCTTTAACTCACATAACTTCATTAACTACTCCATCTGACCCCCCCCTCCCCCGTCCTCTTCTACCCCTTCACCCTCTGTTATGTTGCTGCGGTTTTGTAGAAGACATTTGAGGACAGTGCTGCTGTAGAACGCAGAGATTCTGCTGTTGTCAGACACATGCCATATTCTTGACTTGAGGGAGGGAGGGAGAGGGGGGAGTTGAGGACAGCGACGGTACATAGCCAGTCCCGATAGCTGACCGAAGGGGAGGATTGTTAGATGTTGCTGGATACAGGGTTTGTTAAAAAGTTTGTTGAAATGAAATGGCACAAGGCCAGAAGTCAACTAGTTAGTCAGGCTTGCCAAACTTCTTTTTTCTCACCCTCCTGTGTGCCCATTTGGCTGTGCAGCACTGTTTGTTTGGACATTGTGTTCCCTTCCAAAGAGGCAGGGATGAGTTTTTCCCTTTTTTTCTGTTTTTGTTGTTTGCAGACTTAACAGACTTTGCTCTTTTTGTCTGGTTGTTACCACCTGAATTAGCTTTCTATTTGGTTCCCTGCAGATAGACCTGGAACAGCTGTCATGCGTTGGTGAGATCTGTGTCTTTAATTTTAAAAGTAGAACCACTTACTGGCACTCGTATAGCTGGTTATTGTGCTTCAGAGAACGGGATGATGATTTAGATTGGGCTCTCTGGCAGTCGTAGCAGAAAGGATCTGGTTCCCCTCTCTTGTGGTTGTGGGGTTAGCCAGCCTGGACCTGCCCTAACTGCAGTATAAAGTCTAAATATAACTTTCTGGTTCTCTAAGGAGCGTTTTGATGGCGAGTGTAAAATTGTAGCTTTAGCACAGACGCACACAGCACAGCTGGATTAGATTAGAACCTACTGTGATCCAGAACTTTGTTTACACTTCACTGCTTAGTATAGTATGAATAACAGCCTGCTGTTTATGTGTCTGTGTGTATGTATATGTGTCACGTAACTGTGAGGCTACACATGTGTTATATACTATAGGTCTTGGTTAAATACACACAGAAGCCCTGTGAAGGCAGGGCTTGTGCCAGCAACACCTATGTTCTTCTCTCCCCCAGTCATGATCAAGGTAGGGGTGGGACCTGGACAGCGCACTGATGTCTCAGGGGCTCATTAAGCCAAAATGGGCCGTCACATGTATTTTTAGCATTTCCTCTCCCTTGGCGTCTCAGTCAGCCAATCAGCGCAGCCTGGCAGTGATGTTATATGGCTTGATTGATGTGTGTTTTTGGAGGCACACCCATCCAAACAGGTCCTTGTTGACCTCGGCCCCGGCCAGCCCTCTGTTCCCTGGGCTCCGGTGTTTCAGCTTTCAACAGTAGCATTGTGTTGGAGTAGAAACTGCCTGCCAGCCCTCCGGTGAACAGTGTCAAGTCTAATGTTTGTCATCCTGTTTTAGAATGGAGCAATTGTCTCCCATCGTATGACATAAACAAAATATATTTAAATTGACCTTCATTTCTCTGCCCTTTTATTTATTTATTTACTTAGTCCAAAGCAATTACTAGGTGAAGTTAAGCAGGATACACTTAGCTAAGTACATCTGAGAGTCAACAAAAGCAGTCAAAAATTGAACAAATGTAATAGAAAATTACTTTAATTTTGAATGATGTACGATACCATCTTAAAAAAATAAAGATTATTGGAAGCATTTTTCTCATTTCATGCATGTAAATGCACCATATCAAATTGTTCAGCATCAGTTAAACACCAAACACCAGTCTAGACTGGTAATACAGAATTTTACCACTATGTGTCGCACGTGACTCAGCCTCTCACAAGTAGAACATAATGTCAGCCAGTGATTGATTCCTCCTGCACGATCTACCTTGGCGCCACCCCTCACCTAAACCAAATGGAGTATTTCCAGTAGGTGAGAACACATCCGTCATGGACCACCTCTTGTTGTGTTCTACATGTGTGAAAGGGCAAGTCTAGACAATGCCCTGACCTAATTCCCTGGCCATTATTCACAGTAAATGTTTTTCTTTAGTTAGATGTGAAAATGGATTACCACAGTTAGAGTTGAATCTTGGGTCAAGTTCTCATTCTAATTCAGTCAATTGTGTTCTGTCCCCCCCCAATAAGACGTCAAATAGTTGTGGCCATCATTTCTTCATACACAATGGCAGCATGAAACTGAAAATTTTCCAATTTTCCTGTAGCCATATGATATATGTTGTCGACGTGTTGCTGAAGAGCAGGCACATTCAGACCTGTCGGCTCCGTAACTTGACAAAAGCCTTTGTGTGATTGTTCTCAACATGTCAGTTGGTAGATTTTGTAATGTGTGGTGGGGAACAATACTTCTGAAAGTATTCTTATACAGTGTGTGTTGTTTAAGTGCAGCGAGCCATACGGTTTTCCACGTGTCTCTTATTAGGCTATCTTTGGCAGGCTCGGCTGCTTCCACAGAGCTGAGACGTGCAGCTTAACCAGAACGCCATTTTCCACCAACAAACACTGCACTCCTTCCCCTCAGCCCAGCGTACTCCCTCTTCAGGAGGCTGCCTCTCATTCAAATTGGCTTGAATTGAATCAAGCTGAAAAATGCTCCAGTCTTTGAGGAAAATTTAGTCAAAGGTGTGGACTGCTGTAGCTTCAATTAGTGCACCGAAATCTTCTAAACTAATTATCTATTAAGCTTTGCCTGGATGGCATTTTCTTCTATTGTGGATGTTTAACTGTATAAGTGAACTGCTTTGTCATTCTGGCTGCAGAAAAAAAAACAGTAACATAGACAGCTTTCATTTTTAAATGAAAGTTTGATGGTCTGCTGAAAGTCTATTTCGAGAAAATTACTCTAGGAGAAATATAAATCTACTAAATATTTAATCTGTTCAACCTAACTTTTGTTTACCGAACACTACCTACACAAATGGGTCATGAGGTCCAAAATTAAACAGTAGGATTCAGTGGAGCTTGCTGAACCCACAGAGTAGATATCCCCTATTACTTACCATCAAGCTAATGGCTGCACTAAGATTAGCGCAGGTCAGAAAAACTTTGTCTTTCTCTGCAGATTTTCTCCCCTAGTTCCCAAGAATTTCTTCTGCCTTTTCCTCTATTTTCTGCGCTTGAATGAGTTTCCACCTAACTATCTGCAGATAATCTTAATGGAGAACAGATATACCCTGCCCGAGGTATCTGACTTTACTTGATCCTGTCAGGACATGTGCTATGTTAGACAGTCTTGACTTGACTTGACTGACTGTCCGTCTCTATTTTCACCTGCCCTCCAGTCACTGCGGAGGGCAGACCTCACACATGGGGCCAGTTGCATAACACAGGGACTGTGCGTGTGTGTGTGTGTGTGTGCGTGTGTGTTTTCAGGAGCAGTCCTGCTGGCTCAGGAGAAAGAGATTGCCTTGCACTAACCTCACCTCCGCATTTAGATCCACCTAGTCAGCTTACACACGCACACACACTCATGCACACGCTTGAATAAAAAAAGGTACCGGGCCTCCTTGCAGCTCATTTTTTACTGAAACAACTTAATTTAGAAAAGGGAACCAGAGCACACTTTGTAACATTACATGTTTAAAACACTTTGTTATAGATGATGAGACAAACATTACGTGCAGCTTAGCAGAGTAAAAGTTGTCTGTGTGTGGCAGCAGATGCCCTGTAGGCATGGAAGAACTCATTACAGCTGCTTGGTGGCCCAATTGGCAACTGGATAATAGCTTCATTGTGTTTGGCTCAGTTTGCAGGTGGTTCAGGTGGCAGGAAAAGGGTTAGACAGAATTCACTACCAAAACATTGGGCCTGGAGGCTTTGTATGGGCTGTAAAGGTGGCAGGGAACTCAGTGGTAGCAGTTGCACCAGCCGATGGCTTTCTGTGCTGCCTCTGGGAACAAGAGGCCCATTTGAAGGGAGACAGGAAGTGCCTGGGCGCCTCACTTCCTGTTTATTGAGTTTCTCCCAGGCGAGAGGGAGGGAAGGTCTGGTGCAGCCTAATTGAACTGAGAAGCTGGTGGCGAGTAGGTGAGCCTTCCTTATTCATCCACTCTCCGTCACAAAGTAAAGCATACAAACACTCACACACTCTTGCCTGTGCAGCCGTGTAATTGCCTCTGGGCTGCAGTGCCTTTGGCAGCTGACCCCCCCCCCATTTGTTTCAATTATTTACCGTCTGACATGGCATGGCAAGGTCGGAGAGGAAGGCAAGAAAAACAAGGCAAGGGGGGTTTTAAGTGCCCTCCAGAAATGCAACTTTAGTCATACTTTACACCTAAAAAGCACAGCTGGATCCCATACATGTCATTTTCAGGCTTGAGTGAGTCACACTAAATGTCCTCCTTGTGAGATGAAATTGAATCAGAGAGTAGCTGTTGTGAAGATGCTGCTCCGGAACGAGCAGGGAGGCTGCAGAGTGCTGTTCTGAGGTGACGTTCGTACCCTTTGTTCTGGTCACTTACAGAACTCAGAGGCTGCGTGCCAGACAAAGGTGAAACTTAAATACCCTTGGATTTCCGCCAGCTTGTTATGGGTTGAGTTGACTTGAGTTGCAGTTTTTAACTTTTGTGTTGCAGACAGATGTGCACACTGCACTAACAACCCACCCATCCCCCTCTAGGAGAGATGATGTCATTGCATAAGCTCATCTTCCCAGGTGGGAGCCAGTTGCTCCTCTTGACTCCAGCCAATCAGAGACTTGTTTACACCTGAATCCCCTGGTGAGGAGACAGACACACATACACACATGTTCAACCTGGCAGTGTTAAGAGCCGCTGATCTCATCTACTCATAAAGGGATCAGATTATATAGTTCTCACCACAGCTCATCCTTTACCGTAGGATGTGATGCATCTGTGGAGGGCAGAGGAAGACGTGAATATCAGAGCTCGTCAGTGGACTGACGTTGTGCTGCAGCAGCAGAGGGGGCACTCACACATCCCCGCTGTCGCTGCTCCAAGGACATCTATTGATTTGACCTCTCTTGTGTGTCCTTTCTATCCAACTCTCTTTTATTTTCCCATTCTGACGCCGGCAGCAGATGCCTCTGCCCACTTCCTTCCCTCGCTCTTTGATGCACCATCTGTAGAGCATGCTTTTGTTTGGTAGCATGAGGATGTTAAAAAAAAACAAGAGGGGGAAAAAGTCATTCTGTGTGTACAAATATGTGGATTGTTTCTCTTGTGTGATTGTTATTATCTTTTCCCTCACAGCAGACTGACAGAGGACATGCTCTTATATTTCCTCCATGTCAGTCACTGAAAAAGGGAAGGGGTTTGCTATTGTTTCATTGTCATCTCAGCAATGCCTTCAAGGCACAAAACATTTCCGTAACATTTGCTGCCTTTTCTCTTTTGTCTCCAAGCCCCCACCCATCCTAGCCCACCAGTACGCCCCTTCCTCTCCTCTGTTGTGGCCACGACACAGAAACACATGACGCCGTTGCAGCGTCTTGCCTAACAACACTGCTCTGCCTTTTCCTGCAGCATAACACATACACATAGTCTGTTTTTCCCCCTAATTAACCCAGAGAGACTGATCTTTACTGACATCCCTACTTGATCTGCTGTCATCGCTAATTAGCGGGAAAACAAGTCTTTGGGTGTAACACGTCATCACACACCACAGCCCGTGTGTGTTGTCACTGCTCTTTGTTATAGGACTTACTGTGGGCTAACATCACTACCTCTTGTTTTTGGTTTGTCGTTTCGTGGCAGTGTTGTTGTTGTTATGGGTGGATGTTCATGAGGGGGCGTGTTGTGAAATCATGTCTATCCTTTAAAGTATCCTCCTAGGAGAGATCAGTCTTCCTCTCTGGTCAGGAGAGGTATTGCCTCATGCCACACAAACACACACTCACATTAACTTCGGTACTCAGAACACCTCTAAGCTGCACACAGAGGCACTCTCACCAGAACTTCGTCCTACAGGGAGCACTTGATTTGCTCGTACTGTCCATCAGCTTGGTTTTGGTTTCTTAAACTGTTGTCCTCCTTTTGTCCCATGGTTCTCTTCACCGCTTTGCCCAATCCTGGGTGTGACCACTTCCTACGCCTTCATCCCCTCCCAGTGTTAATCAACCTCACACAATGGGCCAGAGTTTCCTCTGCTGTCAGATGGTGGCAATATCTCGTCTAGTCATCAGAGAAATGTGAATTTAGTTTCCTTTCTTTCTTTTCTTGTTTGTCCTCTTTGGATTTTTGAGTAAACTAACACCCTAAACATTGAAGTTTTTATCTTCCTAACTTTTTAACCTGTTCTCCGTTTTTGCTTGTTGCACCCATCCCTGAGTCATCACTGTTTTGAGAGCTGAATAGGCTATAGTTTTTAATCAGGCACCTTGGGATCTGTCACACTTAGAATGTGCAAGCAGCAATAATAAATGCACCACTGTGTGTGTGTTGGTGGGGTGGCGGCTGGCTGTACTCTTCTCAGAAAATATCCTTGTTCTCTCCATTGTGAGCAGCAGATGTGCGTTGGCTGTTTTGTTTTTTTTCTCAGACATCCTCTGCTGCTGTGACGACTCCAGCAACGCTCTCCCGAGATAACGGCCCCCGTACAAAACACGCTCAAGCTGATGGATACATAACGTTCGCACACTCACATCTGTAGAGAAGGTGTTAATGAGACAGTTCACAGAAATGAATGTTATGGTACAATTGGTACAAGTTTATCTCTCTATAAAAGCAAGAATCTCTGTCTGTCTGTCTGTGCGTGCGTGTCTCTCGCATATCTCGAGAACCGCTCATCTGATCTGCTTCAAATTTGGCGAGTGACTCACTGGGGACTCCGAGTGAGTGCAGTGTCGGTGCGATTTGGACACGCGACACATTCGATATGAATAAATTTCGAATAAACTGGTGAACGACCGCTCTGTGGCGGTGGGGGATGTGACAACACGTCGACTGCCG
>JBBPCS010001394.1:0-15183 GCA_037974645.1 Hollardia meadi
CACTCCTGGCTACATTGAACGGCATATACTACATTGCTCTGTTTTTGCCTGGGTGTTTTGTCCTTAGGGTGGACAAGGATGGTTAGCCCTGAAATTTTGTACAGACATTAAGGAGGAAGCTCAGTGACTTTGATGATAACGAGGTGGTGTTTCCTAACTCTCTCCAGGCTAACACAAAGTGTCAGTTTATCGTAAATTCAGTTTTCTGTTGTAGTAGACGAAACACTTTCACCAGAGAAGATAAACACCAGAGGAGAGGGGAACCATCTGGCGCACTTGTTGTTTCCACCATATATAAAAACCTGCTTGGCAATAAACCTGATTCTAATTCTGATTATCGAATATCCATTACTGTCAGCACATTTTCACTTCTTCACTAACTTCTACCCAGGCCATATAAAACTACAGGGCGGAGTGGGCTACAGTTAATTTGAAAATATTTATATATTTATTTATTATTATATATTTAATTAAATATTTATTTAGTTTCATCATACGTATGTTTCCTAACATCAATTCACAACATCAAGAGCTTTTTTGGTTTGTTTGTTCCCTGTTGGCTGGTGTGCAAGTCGAAAACCAACTGAATTTACAAACAAAACAACCTCCGCCAAGGCCAAACAGCCCTCTTATTTAAGCCTTAGCACCAACTGCAGCAACTCATGACACTGTTAGTACCTAACTGAATCCCTGTTAACTTAGCTACACATCGGTGGTAGTTGCAGGTTTCTAGCGCTATTTGTTCCTGTACAGCAGCCAGGAAAGGACTACCCTCCTATGAAAACACTGATCCGCACTAAATCGTACACACCCATAGATACCAGCCCTTTAAATATGCCTGATTTAATAGAAAATCAAGATCCATGCATTATTCTGCGGAAATTTGCCCTATCTCGCATGGTTAAAGAAAGAAATAAAAAATTCCTGGATCCGCCCCTTTATACGGATCCGTGCCAAAATCGGTTCAGTAGTTTTTGTGTAATCCTGCTGAGAGACAAACAGCCTCCTTGGCGGAGGTAATTATGTCCAAATTTCACACAAATATCTCAAAGGATAAAATTATGAAGTGAAGATATTTTATATCCAAAAGATCAAATGTCAACTCAGGAACAGAAGGGGAGATTGTGACCAGTGTTGCAAGTAACGCATTACAAAAAAACACAGTAGAGTACTCAAATTACCTTTTTGTGGTAACGAGTACCGTCATGTGTTAGTTTTGCAATTCATATCATCAGTTTTTTTGTTACGTTTTCAAATCAGCAATCCGTTACTTTAAAAATATAATCGCATTTCCCTGTCTTTTATTGTCATTAAATGAATGCTTGTTGATGGTGAATGTGATGTTCTGTAGGCTATAGGAGCATGTGTTTTATTGTTTTCATAGAGGGTGGTGTACTGTGCCTATGCCTCTTCTCAGATCACTGTTATGAGATCGTTTCACAAAATTAGATCATTGGCAGCAGGGAAAACAGCACATGGAACCAGAATACTTGCATCTAACTTGGTGAATTAAGGATTGTCCACCAATTTTCCGAGTTGCAGATTGTTGGAAAAGTGGAAAGACAAACCAAGACAATTTTGGTGAATTTTATTTCGTTAATGCCTCATTTGAATGAAGTGTGTTCTACAGTGACTTTTAGTTTTTGTTTCTCGTTTGAAGTGTTTTACAATAAACTAACAAGGCAATTAAGCTCATCTTAGTTTGGTGAAAAACAGAAACTTGAATTCAGAAAGTATATGGTTGCATTTTTCTGTTCAATATGGACGAGATGTATACAATTTTATTTCCTTTCTTAACATTTAAGAGTTCATTTTGTTTGTTTATTATGTACAAAGGTGATCAGCACTGAACACATTCCCCAGCTGAAACTACATCACTATATTTTGGTAACAAAAATAAGCAAAGCAAGTAAAAATACCCTAACGAGTTACTTTTCTCAGTAGGTATTGCTGTGACGTAACAAGTTACTTTTAAAAGTAATGCTACCCAACACTGATTGTGACCATATTTCACATTTGGTCAGATAATGAATTGATGACATTTATCTTAGGTGCCCACCTTGAAACTGTGCTGATTGTATAGATCTTCTGCGCTGCCCTGTGTATCCACACTTCAGGTGGTTGCTCTTGCACCACGTGACAAAGATCTCTATCGGTCACTACATATATTATGAGTCTAGACAGACAAGGATGTAAATTGCAACTTGACACAGAGGCTTACAAGTGCAAGGCAGTAATTCTAGTTCTGTAATATTAAGCTAATGACATGTACACTTCAAAAGAAAATAAACAGGCTCATTGAATCAGAGTCATGTTTCAGTTGTCACCTCATCTTCATACTGCCAAAATTGAATTAGATTAAATGTTATCTGAGCCGCTCCATTGAGGAGCCTTTTAGACAAAAGCATTGCATAGCGGCATCATCATTGAGGAAATCTCTATAGATGGCATTAGATATATTATAAATACCTGCTGTACCATGGATAACTGGGCAACATACTGTATACAGTACATGGACAACAAGGAGACACTGGATAGTATTGATTTAGTGAGAGATACTGTGTACAAAAAACAATGAGAACATTTAAATCAGATGTAAATTCCAGTCCTTGCTGATATACATACAGTTGCAATACAATGGAATATTAAATAACTGAATGAAATGACAAGCAGTGGATAGTTATGTTTTTGTGGTGAGTGTGAGCAGTAAACTAAACGAAGGTCGATGTTTGTGACAGGAAGTATCCTCTAGTGTTCTCTAGTTCGCTGATTAAAGAGACTGGCTTGAAGTCTGCAGTAATAGTGTGTAGCTCGGGTGAATGGAATCTTTGATACGCTGGGTCTTTCTCAGACCCAGAAGCCCAATCCAGAACTAGGATCCGCTGCACCATTTATCCATTTATAGAGATATGTGGCTGATTGTACTATATAATACCACTCTCTTCTCAGTTGCCTGAGATAGAACAGATGTTGTTATGCCTTCTGTTTTACTGTGTTCTGTCCCTGTGATGGGATGTTTATAACCCAGCTGTTCAGGGAACAATTCACATCCACAGATTTGTGAAAAGTGACATACTTGATACAGTAAGAAAGTAGTTAGCTGGAAAAGTTTTATTGTCTGGCCTTCGTGGCCGAAAGCCAGCGCTCATGGAAAACTCTGTAACAGGACCTAGTTTCTTATGTCTTGTTTGGAACATTCATCCACGTTAAAGCCATCATACCACCATCACCCTACCACTCAGAGGGAAAGCATACAACACAAATAATTCAGCAATCATAACAACCAAGACATATGGTGGCAAAGAGACATGAGGCAATCATCTAGATAAATGGCATGTTTCATCTCACTGCAGGCACCATATGGGGTACTCCTTATTGAAATGTTTAAGAAAAAGAGGAAAACATAAATAGTCTTTAAGGTTTCTAAGTTGTGTAGTAAAATATAGTGCCTACTTGCATCTTGCACAATAAAACCAATAATCTGGATTTAAATTTAAACTCATGGGCTGGAATATGAACTGAGATATGAATGAGTATGAAGAAAAGCAGCAAGGGACTTGAATAATAATTTTTTTTTAAAAAGAAAAAGCCCCCTTGCATTAGGCTAGCTTTAAACCACCAAATAGCATATGTATGTTTATAAACAGAGCCTGTAGCCTGTGTAGTAAAGTATGCTTTGTTTTTGTCTCATATTTTGTGACACACAGAATTACAGAATTTTAATGAGCATTGCAATGTGCAATGGTGATCACGTGTGGTTCAACATATTTGGAGGACTCCAAAACAATCACATGGAATGAATATGCTTAGAACCTTTTTGAGAAGTTATTTGCGCCTACATTCATAGTGATCAGTGTATGCTGATCCAAGTGATCAGCATACAAACAGACTGACGTGATGTGATTTTAAAATTCAAATAATATATGCAAAGAAATAAATACATGTGCAGTAGAGTACTTTTACTCAGCCGAGTACCCTGATGTCAAAGGGTACCTTGTGCATCTGGATAGGATGCAAAGGGCCGTGACAAAATGTGGATATCTGACGAGATGGGCATGAGAATGGGCTGGGAAAGATATTATGTCATGTCTTCTTTTCAAATTTATAATGAATTAAGACCAGTAGTAAAAAGAACAAATTCATAGACCTTTAAGCTTTGTGAGAAGTTGTCCCTAGCTGTTTTTGACCAAGTTTTACAAAGTAAAACTCATTGTCCTCATTGCTCCGTGGATAAGAGTTGGCTGATTCAAATAAATGGCTTGACCTGAGGTGACATTAGGCCGACGTTCCCTCGCACATTAATGTCTTGAATGATTCCTTCATAAATGGTTTTAGCACGTTTGTGCTTTAAAAGGTTGCTGCCTTAAAAAAACCCTGCACTTTTTACCTTTGCATCCATTTAAAACTACTGGGACCAGTCAATGTACCTGCACATCATTGTAGATTTTATTTACATTTTATTCATTTCATTTGTCGAGTATATTACTCTAAATGGGATAAGAAATAAGTGTTTTCATGTTTTCATTTTATATAACTTACTTGATCATTGATTGTTCAGAAAATGTGCAATATGATGGTATGTATCATTATATGGATATGAAATGTCCTATATCAGAATGTGAGATCTTGGTTATATCGCACAGCCCTACTTTTCATCACCTCACACTGATCTGATGTTTTCATCTGCTCCAATTAAAAAAAAAAAGTCTCTCCAATGTAGCAGATGCTTCAGTGGACATTTAAGTCGCATGCTTCATGTACATCGTGATTTATTCGCTAAGCCTGTTTATATTATGCTTTGTCGCATGTTCAACTCAGCCAAGTCTAAAAACCTTTTTTTTATTTCAAGTTGTTATTCCAATCTGTGGCATTTCCACTCAGGTTTTTTATGTGCAAATTGAAAATGCACATAGAAACAGGTCGATAGAAATGCACTTTATAGTGACTATTTGAAAAACGGCAGATTTGACACTTCTGACACTTCCCCAATGGTTTTAACAATGGTGGTTGTTTCTTGAAATAATATGTAACGGTTTCAGCAAACAACTCAAACATTTGGGCATATTCTCTTTTGATTATAAATACTTAATATCTTATTCACAACAGCCCACTCCTGAATCTGCCATGCAATAAAACTAAATCTTAATAGTCCATTGGTATTCAGGATGCCAACCTTTAAACTAATAAAATATTCTGTCTAAAAAGACGACCAATTGTCAAGTACATTCAGTACCTTAGAGGGCAAAGCATTGAAAAGGTAAGCTTGGATGGCGTTAATTTGCATGAAGGAGATGACAATACTAAAAGTGCACTGAGTCGGCTGGAGCAAAACATTATGTGCCACTAACTTTGAAAATTAAGTTCTTTGTAAAATAAATCAATCTCATACCATCATCCTCTGAGGATCAGTAGACCACCATGTTAATACTGAGGCAGCAGGGGAAAAAAATTGTCAATTTACATATTTTACAAGTAACACACACACAAAATTAAGGGTTCCAAATAGGTTCATGGGAAAGGGGGATGCTGTTGCATTTCACAGTAAACAAAAATCTTTTCAGTGGTCTACGCATGAAAAAATAAAATTGTATGCAGTGAATTCTTCCTTCTGTTTATGTCTTCTATATATTTTTATTTTGGAAACTTGTATTTTAATAGCCTATAATAAAATATACTGTACTGTTTGCACTACTGTGGTAGAGTCTTACTACCAGGTCACAAAATACCGAAAACCTGTGAATGAGACATCTCTTTGCAGAATCACTCAGCCCTCCTTTAGTATATCTGTCATATGATAATCACTTTTAATGTTATTTGCCACTGCTATTCATTTCAAAAATCCTGCCTGCACTGGAAATGAGCTTTGTGACTTTGCAAGTGCTTTCAAACTAAAGTGAAAATGGCACAACAGGTCTTACAGGGAATTATATTTATAGAATTTGGCAACCTTAAGATAATAGAGTTAATTTCTCAAGGTGTCCTTTAAAAGGATCTGGCTTTGAGTCAGTGTTAACTTCAGTTAATTCTTTACAGGGACTGAGCTATCCAGTATAAAAGCCTTGCAAATTGTGGATGGAGGCATATAAAAATTGCCATTAGTTGCTTTTTTGCTGAAATTGTTTAACAAATAAATCAACAGTTGATAATAAACGGATGACAATTTCTTATTCCTCTTATTTTGGGCCCTATTTAAATGATCTAAAGTGCACAGTCTAAAGGCGCAAGTGCATTTAGGGCGTGTCCATTTCCATTTTGATGGTTAAAAGGTGCACAATATGGGCGCAAAGTATGGCACAAGGCGTAAAGAGGTTGTACTCCCCCCCGCCCCCCTAATTATTCAAGGGTGTGTTTGGGGTGTAGCATATGTTGTAAATTAAACCAATAGCGTCATCTCCCATTCCCTTTAAAAGTCAGGTGCGTATACTCAGGGGGCATTGCTATTTCAACAGCGGCACTCGTCTCGCTGAGGGCATGCCTCTCCCAATCCTATGTCCCATCAACAACTCCATTTGACTGCATATGGACAAATGCAGCAATCTTTAACTGAGGAGGAGGAGGGCTGCTGCGCATCTCTGTGTGTGTTACAGAGCAGATTGCTGTCCGTAGATCGGGTCATAAAAATGATCATTCTGATTAACAGTATATGCAAAGTAATACGTCATTAATGAGGAAAATATGAATTACTGTACATTACCTGCAGCGATCCCACAGACGATACACGTCTCTCCATGAAGAGACTCATGCGTATTTATGCACAGCAGCTTCAATTCATTGACTTAAATCTTCCGACACCCCGACAGGACCGGTCAGGATCTAATGTCAATTACTGTTCTGTGTTCTTCTACACATCCAAAAGATCACACACGCAGTCCAGGTTCAGTTTGAAATTGTTTGAAGTAAAGCTTAAAGTTTAATTCTGTTTCCTCTGGAAAGTTTCCTCTGTCCTACAAGTTTATAACTTAGTTTTGCTGCTTAAGTGTCCCACGATATTTGCTGCAGTGACATTACTGCAGCACTCATGGAAACGTTTAAAATTACTGAAAGCAGCCTCTCTAAGCCTCTCAATCGGTGCATCGTGTAACAAGCAGAGTGTACACCTATGTAGGCGCATCTCACTATCTGAATAATGCGCCCTTCAAATAGCAATTTTCTATATTTAATATAACATCCCCCAGGCTTCAATTCTTGGGCCTCTACTTTTCAACATCGTCTTTTGGCCATGCAAAACAGTAAGTGATCTAAACATAGCTATGCAGATGACACAAAATAACTCGATGACGCTGCATTTCCTTCAAATAAAGACGAAACAGAGATCATCATTGTTGGCAAAAACTGGAAAATATTAAAAGTTGTTGCGCCTGTTCTAGGGCTTAGACCAAATTGTTAAATATACTCACATCTACGCTTTGGCAGCCGCATTGAGGCAATGACAAAATCAGCCTTTCATCATCTAAAACAAATGGCAAGGATTACAGGTTTCGTGTCCGAACAAGATTTAACTTCAGCAGGCAGGACGATTGTAAAAGTATCTTATATAGCAAAGGTATCTTGTCTGTTGTTTCCAAAAACGGCATCTAATAACTGCTGCACATCCAAAATGCCGCTGCCAGAGTTCTAACAAGAACCAGAAGAGCTGAACACGACTTCTACTGGTAACTCAGTAAGGTTTGGAAAATAAAGTTTAAAGTGCCTCTCATTTTGAAACATACTGAATGGCCTAAGGCCCAGGACATTTAGAATATGATTATAAATATAAATGAAGAATAAAGAATACAAATGCAGATGGGCCTGTTGATATTAAAGAAGCAGCTATAGTGCCTTGAGTAAGCGCCATTTTTGCCATGGGGCCGCAGAAGCCCATGTACATACTTTGTTAAAGATTTCTATAGCACTAAGCCTAATAATTAATTTACTAATAACTAATCTGCTTTAACTTTGCAACCTAGAATGTCTAATTACACATTAATATTTGCTTTCAAAGAAGCCATGAGTGAGCACAGCACCAAGTTTCTGAAAGCCCAGGTGGGTGGAGTTCCACCCGAGATTAATTATAGGAATTAGGACAATATTGCTGAGACAATATTTCATTATTTTGGGCATAAGATGAACACGCATGAGCATATTAAAGGGTTTCATGATGGTATAGATGTCAGTGTTTTAGCAGTTATTCTATGATCCTTATGTGATTTTAGTTGGCCAACAAAAGTTGAACTGCTTGCACTGAAGGCTATATACTGTATATATGCTACTTACATTTATATTCCCACAATTATCTATAAATGGATGTTGAACTTCACTTTTGCATATAGGCCATCATTATTAAACATCAGAAGGATGATCAGCAATTAATATATAGAGCTCATATTGAAACAAAGTTTACAAAGTCCTTTATAATTCAGGATGAAATGAAGAGATCACTAAGAGGGAAGTATGGCCTGAATGTAAAAAAAAAGAAAAAGATCAAATTAATCACTCATAAACAGCATAATTATAATTAGCTTAACTTTAAATTTGCATCTCTGAATGACATTTCACAGAACACTATGTAGAATGCAAAGAAAAAACATAAAATGTTAAGGATGGGTTTGACCTCGTCATGGGCATCGGTCAGAATGCATAAGCCAAGAAACTCAAGAATTGCATTCATCAACATAGAGGAGGGGCAAACACACATGGGTTGTTGAATCAGCACTGAAGGAAAATAAAGAAAGTTAGAACTTAAATCAAATTAAATGTCCATCTTGAAGAAATAAGGAAAAATAATGTTCTCAGTTAAACTAGTCATGCAAATAGAATAAAACTAAAGAGAAAGAAACTCTGCTTACCAATACTGCCGCCCCATGTGGTGATCAGGCAAAGAGTGAGTGAAAGGGTGTGCAGGGTTTAAATAGGGAGTGAACAGGTGAACTCAATCAGGTAAATGAGGAGTGAACAAAGGGTGGAAAGAACTAATCAGTGCTGAGGAAAAGGGGGGAAAGGAAGTGAGGTAAAGGGAGTGAGGTAAGTGAGGAAAAAGAGTCAAAAAAAGAAAATGTGAATCTTTACAACATAAACCGTGAAATTCACAAATACATAAAAATGTTTTACTCTAAGGTTACATCTCTCAGGTAATATTTCACACACCCCTCATCACTCCCCCTGCAGCTATTGCTTTAAATACGTGTGTACACGTTGTCTAAAGGTGTGCATGGTATATAAACGTTCTTACCTCAGATTCTTCTTTCATAAATACTAGTTTATGTGTGGGAAAAAGCAAATGCATAGATTTTATGCATGCACATCATCTGCTCCCTGGACAGTTATGTGTATCTCTATTAGGTCTTGTTTTTCTCTTGTTGCAATCCTCCAAGATACAGCAATGTCTAATACACTGATGATTTTGACCATTAATAAACCATTTAAAGCAGAGTTTGCATTGTATGTAAACTCTGGTCTCCCAGTAGATGAGACCCACTGGGACTCGGGTGAATCCCGGCAACACGGCCATGTGGTCACTGAAAGTCTATCACCTGCCACGCACAGCTCCAGTTGGATGTACTGCCAACTTCTCGTCGAAGAGATTGGAGATGGGTTATGGTAATGAAATGAAATGAACATTCAATTCACTGGCACCAATTTTGGTGGACATCACTGCAGCGGGCATGCCAACTGCACCTTCCCTGAAAATTTGGAACGTGTGGCATTTTGTTGTGTGATAAAACTGCACATTTTTAGAATGGCCTGTTATGGTGACAGTCCAAAGCACCCCTGTGCAATAATCATGTTGTTTAATCAGCCTTGATATGTCACACCTGTCAGGTGGATGGATTATCTTGGCGAAGAAGTGCTCACTAACATGGATTATTTTTTTTTTAAGAGCTCAAAATCTGAAAGAAATAAGTCTTTTGTGTGCATTAAAAAGCCTTAATTGTTGAATCAACTCAAAAGTGTTGCATTTATATTTTTATTGAGTACATGTATATACAGCTAATAAAAAAACCTGCAGATCCCGACAGGAGGAAGGTGTGGACTTCAAACAATATGTATTTTATAATAGACACAGATGGTGGCTTTTCTAATAAAATAATAAAAGAGTATTATTATAATTCCCTTTCTATACTTTTTAGTTTTGGTAATAGTAAGGGACAAGCTTGTTTTTTTCCATTAGAGGCATGCATTTAGTGGCTAAGCTGTAGAGAACACATGGGGGGGAAAAGTGTTTAATACTGGGCTGTCTTTGGTAAAATTGGTCAATTTGTTTCACAATCCAATTTCATACTTTATTTATCAGTTTTGATGGATACATGCCTTTGCCTTGTGGGCATTAGTCATTCCACTAAAGTCATCTGAGAATTGTAGTATTTCAAACAAAGAAGAAATAGTGATGTTGCTGTGCTGTCCACTTAAAAATGATATCCCCAAGTGTCTTATTGCCTACAGCTGGCAACATTCAGCCAACATCAAGCCAATTAGAAATGTTGCTTTGAAAGTGTGTTTGAATATCTTCATGTTCGTGAGACATAGTGTTTTACCTTCTCACTGTAAAGTTTGGAGTTTACAAACCTGCACAGACTACACTTCCTTAAATGCAAAGCTATATTGTACATCTGAATTTTGCAGCTGCTAATCATTTGGTGCTTTTTCATTTGTTACTTGAAATGAATTTGACATTAGGACATTATGCTCAAGACTGCCTTTCATGTTTGTCAATGAGGGGGGAAGGATCTAATATACAGGCAACCCTCTACATTTTAATTTGGACAATACAAAAACATATATATTCCAGTCATTGGTTTTGCTGTAATCTTATAGAAATTTTCCATTGACCAACAAGGCCAGACCACACTGTCTGTTTGAGCAACGTGTGTGCGTCACGGAACCTCATGGTTTTTATTAGCAGGTTAGAGCAGCCATACAGCCCACGTTACAATAAGGTACACAAATTTTGAATAGTCTTTTTGAGTAGGAACTAATGAGGAAGTAGTAGAATATGTCATAGACAGACAGACAAAAGATATAAACTGGAGGTGAAGGGCAGTATTTTTTTGGGTGCACTCACTGCCTTTCTCTCTTTAAAGGAAAATCACGTCAGCATCATTATTGATCATTGTCAAAGGCAAACTCCATGTAGAAAAATAGTGCTGGCAGTAGCAGCTCCACAGTAGCCATGCTGTCTGTGTGGACACCCGCGTGTGCAGCGTGCACTCCTCAAGCAGCCCAAGTGTGTGGTCGTCAAGTCTTCAGTGGATCTGCTGAAGTCCAAGACTGACTTTGAAGCCCCATGTGTAAAAGTTTTATGTAATTGAAACATTGTTAAAATTTTGGAACAAGTGGAATAAGTTGTTGAAATTATACAAATTGCAGTATATGTGTTGCTTTGTGAGATTTATTGTCAGTGGTTTCAAACTGTTGCGCCTAAAACAAATATGCAGATCAGGCTTGATCATACACTTAATTCTGGCATTTCAAGTACATTTTAGTAGCTAAGTAGTAGTCTCTCAATCTTTTTTTGTTTTGTTTTGTTTGTTTTTTGCTTCATTAGTAGCATGACTCTTAGTTCGATCTCTCTGTTGGTCAGAGAGTATATCCTCCACTTCGATCTAGACTTGAAATTTCTCTGCAACATTTTGACTGGTGATCTGACTGCTCCTGTAGTGCTACGAGCAGTAAGCGATAACTACTGGATGTTATTGCGAAGTTTGGTTCTCTTCAGGATAAATAGCAATAACTTCATAATCACACATTACAGAAGTCATAAATATGAGGATAAATGCCAATTCTATCAAAAAGATATGTGGTATGTCATATTAATACAAACCAGAGTCATTTCAGTACCCTTCAATTTAATTGACATCTGATTTGATGATTGGTTGCTTTTGTAAAAAAAAAAATATATATATATATTAAATTACAGGAACTGATTATGATTGCAGCATCTGATTATTGCATTGAAATACATACAGAGTAAAATACTTTGTTGCCCCTTCCTGTCTTACTTGTGCCAATGGAACCAAGAGGAACAGGACCCTGATGCAGACACAACACTTGAGGTCTGCCTCAAGTGTTGTGTCTGCATCTCCAATCAGTGTAATGCTGCAAGGAAGGAAAGGTTGACAAGACACAGGTGAAACTAATCAGGGCAGGGCAGACAATCAAAACTGGAGGGAAAAGAACAAAGGTGGGAATTGTAAAGCAAGAAAAGACACACGAGAAAGAAACTACAAAAGACAGGAAATAACAAACTAGAAACTAAAATCATGGGTGTTTCTCAAAGTCAAGGATGCTTCCTTGGTAGGAGAGGTCCTTGGAAATCAGGTCCTTCCTAGCATTCCAAAAAAACACAATGGAACAAGCTAGTGAGCGTGCGTCATTGCATCATTGTTCTTCCTCTTCTTCTTCTCCTGATGTCTTATGGTGGTTGGCAAACGTACAGCTTTTAGGTGCATTACTGCCACCTTCTGAACTGGAGTGTGGATCGGAACAGATTTTATTATGGCTCCAAAAATTTTAATATAGCCCAGTGCCCATATTTTAATTTTAGTGATTATTTTATTTCAAGTTTAATGTGATAATTTTCCAGTCTTTGTCACTGCGTCATTGAAAGGGTTCGCAATTGTGGGTACTTCAGTCAGGATACACACAGGCATCCTTGAAAATTCGCTATGCGTCCTTGGTAGAATTTGGAGTATTCTGGACATTGGAACAGTCCACCCGCGGCATTCGATGATGTAGGATCCGGATCCTTCCTTGACACTGAGAAACACCTCCAGTTCTGTGCTTGATGTAATGAAAATATAAAAATATCAAATAAACAAAAATACAATGCAACAAGAAAATATATCCAACAAGGTTAGGACAATATGTGAAAAAGATGTGAAATATTAAATATTGTGTAAATAGTTAAGGTTCAAAAATTAAAGTGGAAGGGGGATGGGGGGTGGTGGAAGTAATATTGTCAACAACAGAGGTGTCAGAGGTGTAGTCTATCAGGAGCTCTGGCAGTGTCCTCGTTCAGGATTCAGATGACCAGAACTATAACACAGAAGGAACTGAAAGTCAGCACCTCGACCTCTGCTGCTTTGATTTTAACTATTTTCTATCTTGAGTGCATCTTGAGTCCCATAACTTACTGGAAGTGCAGTATTGTCCCTTTGATTGGTCCCTCAATTCTATTATACCTGATCACAACTCTTCACTGAGAGAAAGAGAGAAATCACTGAGAGAGTGACAATTTCATTTTCATGTTTATTTGATGATTGTTAAATTTTTCAATGTGAACCCTCGCAATTGCTGGGACTAGAGAATTAATTAAATTGCATGAATAATTTATACACAGTGTGAATAGAAATAATGTTGCAGATCCACTCTTATGTGAGGCTTCCACATCGGGTTCTGATTCAGATCACTCTCCAAACATCAAATAGAAACAGACAAGTGTAATCTCATTACCATATCAGCTTCAGGGTACAGTACCTGTGGAGACAGAAATTAATGTGGAATTGCTGCTGGTATCTTGCATTAATTTCACAGCAGGGCTTTTTTTGGCTCTGCCATTTTATATATTCCTCCACAGTTGATCAAAAACAGGGCACATGTTGTGTTTGAGGACAGAATAGGGGCCATTTTAAAATCTGAATCCTGATGCTCTCATTAGCCTTTGCTTGTGACTGTGTCCCCTTGCAACAGACAGGGGTCAACCAAAAGTTGGAGCTAGGGAGAAAGAGATTACCAGCAGGTTGCAGGGGGGCTGAGCACACACCTATGGGACATCTAGAGTCTACAGTTAACCAAATAATAAAAAGTGGATTTACTATGCTATCACTACAATACATTGTTTACTGGCTAAATGATGGACAAACTTATATTGAAACATGTTTATAGAGACAGTTATTAATGCTGAGTGATGCAGAGGAGTTCTGAAGGAATGTCCTGAGTCGAGGATCTGTACCTGCAAATTCACAAAGACGATGATGACAGCAGCATCACTGCGGAGATGTGAGGGAAAAGAGGGATCTAATTCAACAGCTCAGACATCACTAAGCTGCTGGAGCATCTACAAAGAAACATTTAGACATGTATAGCACCAACTCCTCCTGACTCACCGTGTGCATTTACCTGGGCCGGGATGTTTATTAAGCATGGACACACAACATAATAACAAGGCTAACGTCAGCTACATATCGTATATGGCTTTTTCATCCATGGCTAATGGATCTCAAGTTATATGCTGTTACATAAACACAGAGTCTTCTTCCTGAGTTGGCGCCTCTTCAATTGTGCATTTAGAGGGGGGAAAAATGACAAGAGTCACCTACAAGAGCACAGACCGTTTTCTCAAGCCAACAGATGGGCTTGACCAAAGTAAACAAGTCAAGTCAAATTTTATGTATCTTGCGCCAATTCACAGCAAAATTTATCTCATGACACTTCACATGTAGAGTAGATATTATTATATATTGCTTCAAAATGTTGCTTCAAAATATACTGTAAATGTTACCTTAGCATTTCTTTCATGCATCAGTGGCTATGTGAACAGTGGCTCAGCAGGGCCCCTGGAAGCATGTGGAAGGTTGGGAGTTCTTATGCAATTGTGGATACTAAACAGGGAGGGGATTTAATGAAACCAAATATGGACACAACAGATTTAAAGTGTAATGTTGTGGGATTTAGCGATTTTGTAACTTCTTAGCAATCACAAGGAGTCGCAAGCATATACTTGCTGTTCCATTTCTTTTGGCATTTTACATGTTAAGTATGAGGCCTTTTGCTAAATGTTGAAGCAGAGCGTTAATATATTATTTTTGATAACCGTTAGTTACTATTATATTATGTGTCTTGTTGTTCAATTGGAAGGAAAAAAAGGCTGAGTCTCAGGATTTGTGTTTACCTTCAGCAGAATCTTGCCCATTGATGATGTGCTGATACCCTCTGTGCCTTGCTCTGGTCACTCATTACATCTGAGAGGTTTTGAGGCTTTGAAGGGATTTATGGTATTGGTTCCAATGGGACCAATATATACAGTACATTGCATGTGTCATATTATGCATCATAAATTCTCAGAGAGCCTGAGGAGGGTGTGTAAGTACATGCACTATAATGGCTCAGATGGAAAATTCATCATAAAGGACACTCAAGCCAACACATAACATCTGCACAGATGGGCCGGGGGCGGGGGGAGGCATGATGGGGGGGCCCTCCTACGCC
>JBBPCS010001395.1:1112-15181 GCA_037974645.1 Hollardia meadi
GTTAGCCTCTCCAACAGACTGACAACATTGTTAGCTTCTTCAGGCTAACAACAGTGTTAGCCTCTCCAACAGACTGACAACATTGTTAGCTTCTTCAGGCTAACAACAGTGTTAGCCTCTCCAACAGACTGAAAACCAGTCAAGGTAATACAGCCTTGGGATACAGCCGCAGAGGCGGAGCCTTGTTCATTCCTTTGAAAGTTGCTCAGTGATGCCAACAGCGAAAAACGTTCGACTTCCTGGGTCTAAAATTACCCGGATCTTCCACATTGTGAGGCTCATAGAGCAGGCGCACTGTTGACCTGTTAGCTTTAGCCACGTGGAGATAATAACAAACTCTCTGGTGTTCAGGTAGAGACAATAAAAGACAACACCAGACTCCCAGGGGTCCATACAGACGATAAAGTGTCCATGTAAGGACATTAACAGACAGTAATGGACTCCCAGGGGTCCGTAGAGACAACCATCTCTAACTCCTGACCCCTCGTCATGATTATTGATATTGTTGTATAACATCAGAGGAGAGAGGAGCGTTTCCAGCCGACAGCAGCAGATCAGAGAGGTGCTCCTCCTGAGAAATGTTGCTGGAACAGAAATAAACCGGCTCTCACCGTGGAGATCATAAACTGCTGCTGTTCACTTTTTAAACTGCAAATTAGCTTTAGCACGACACCCTTTTGCTCACTATATTCAGCTGTAGCAGTGTAAAATGAGTGGAGCAGCTCTGTAGCTGCAGCAGGATGAAGAAAATGAACCGCTGATAAACAAAAACCAATCAAAAGCTGCGACTGTCTTATCTGTTAGCCGAGGCCTGGAAAATAACATTACAACAACCACGTCGCAACTTGTCGCTCGGCAGAGGAAACTGAAATTAGTTTTAGATTTAATTGAACCTCCAGCTAATTTGTATTTCCTGTTTGTCAGCGTCTGGTCAGATATGTTCCTGCAGTCATTCCTCCAGTTTTTCTGATCCCAGTTACAGTCTTTGTTTTGTTCACGAGTCTGATTGACAAGAAGGGAAATAACCAAGATGGTCTTCATGACATCATTTCATTTATTGAGAATTATACATCATTCAAACGACTTCATGTTTTAGTGGATACCACAACTTTAACATTATCCACATCTGTAATCTGTAGAATGTTGTTAATACTAACGAAGGATCAGGAGCGATGCAGGAACGACCGCGGCCCGAAAACTCTGGACGATATCAGTAATTTAAACTGTGCAGCAGCGGAACACTAAACACTCTGGTTGGTGGGTGACGTACTGCGAGGTGGGTGGGGCTCGATTTTGGCTCGTCGGTTTTCAAAACAAACGATCCCCAAAGAATCACGAAAAGGCAGAATTATGTTAATGAATGAGCCTGTATTGCTTTTTGATAACAGAGGGCGCTGTCTACATTTAGACTGGACTAAAGCCGGGGTTCTCGTTTGTGACTTAAAATCCACTTCTGATTCTTAAAACATTCCCAAGGACCAAAAAAACAACAAAAAAAACATAACATGGAAATCTAACAAACACACTGGGCCGGGACAGGATTTCATCACATTGTGTTTCGGTTTAGCATCAATACTTTATGGTGCAAGGTTGTTGTTAACGGGAGTTCCGTTAGCATTTAGTCAGGACGAACGTTTCAAAAAGAGAAACTCTGAATGTTTTAACCAAGAGTGGACATCGAAATATTTCCTCACAAGTCTCTTCAAAGGCAGCATGTTTGATACGCAGACAGAGTATCACCGTGTTCGCGGACATCAAGAGGCATTTTCCACCATCATGCTAACTATGCTACGAACTCGGCATGGCGGGAAAGAGAAGAAAAAGCCCTGAAACTGTTCCAACTGAACTGTCAGCAGAACATTTTTACAAAGCAGTCGACGATCGAATAATCAGCAGCTAAAGTTAGCTTCATGCTAACAGAGCAAGCCGACTCTGATGGGGAATGTTTAAAGACTGTGTGGTAGAGGAGGCTAACAAACTGAGCCCACACAACAAAGGTCAGTATAAACCGGTCCAGTTTGTGGTGCTTATCATTACACTGTAGTGATACAAGGCTGGTTGAAAGTTTAAATGAATGGTTGTACTGGTGCAGTAACATCAGCTGTTCAAGTCGTTCAGAACTGGTGAGCTCGACTGCAGGCGGCCATGTTTCTGCCACCGCAGGAAGTTTGATCTTCAGAAGAGTGGAGGGGAAATGAATGAATGAATTGTGTCAAAGATCTCTGGTTAATGTTGTTTTGCTTCTAATTTAAATTGTTTTAAATTAAGTTTTAATTTAAAATGTCCTTCATGGTATTTTTTACATTCACTCATTGGCTGATTTCATTTCCAGGTAACCGTTAAATCAACAATAAACAATAATCAACTTTTTTGTTTGAGTAAAACTTAAACTCCAAATCATATTCAGGACTTAAGTTTCAGAAAATGTTGTCGTCTTATGATGACCATTAAACGTCGCACTCTTCTTCGACGGAGCTGATTGGTCGCTGATTGGTCTCCTGTAAGACTCTCTCCTCCAGTCGGGCGTAGCGCTCCAGCATCGGGTCATACACCTGGAACATACACGGAGGAAAAAATCATGACTCAGCTGACGGTGATGGAAGAATATTTATATTAAAATTAAACATTAGAGTGTTGATGAATAAATGGAGCTCAATTAAATTACTTTATGTACAGTTAGCTCGTTTAGTCCAGAAGTTTCCCCCCACTGACTATAAAATCACAGCTCCTCAAGTGAAGCCAAAACACCTGGATGGCCCCCTGGTGGCTGGCTGCAGTATAGCCCCTCCCCCTCCATGTTAGCAGATGGGACATGGGCCAAACTAAAAACTCAAAGTACACGTCAAATAAATGTTTCCCAAAGATGGTTTCTGTCATTTTAGGTAGTTCTCATCACGCTGATGTTTGTTCAAGTGTTCATTTTTCTGATCAGTTTGGTTTTAATCAGTTATTTGATGCTATAAAAAGGGGCTGAAACCTCATGATTGACAGCTGAGCGTTCATTTCCAGGATATTTGAGCTTCATGTTTTACAGTGTGTGGATCGCACTCAGCAGATAAACCTTCACATTCCTCTGTTTTGCCTTAAAGTTGAGGGATCGTCTTATTGGAATCAAACACAAGCTGAGTCCGGTTCTATGGAAACCCATTAACATCGAGTAAACAAACAAATAGTGTGCAATAGAAGTTTGAAAGTTACATTGATGGAAGACTGTGAATCCCACAGACGAGAGAGCGAAGCGTCGCACCGACGAACACTTCCTGTCATGTTATGTTGCTGCTACATATTTAATATCCGGCTGTACAATGAAGAGAGAATATTCATATATTCATTCAGAAATATCTAATCTGTGCTGCATCTTCAGTGTGTGTGTGTGTGTGTGTGTGTGTGTGGGCTAGGTGTTTTAGCAGAGCTCATTATTTATTTATGATCTGTGCCGTTTAATTATGGAAGACCAACATGAGAGAACATCACATCAGTAAACATACAACTACATTAGAATAACATGACACCCTGCAGAGCGTGTGTGTGCGTCTGTGTGTGTGTATCTGTTTGTGTGTGTGTGTGTCATGCTGTAATTAACACAAGAGAAGAAGAAAAGTGGAGCTTGATGAGTTGTGATCAGTCCAGTAAACAGAGATAACTCAGTGATGTAAATCATGCAGCAGCTGTTCTCTGGGAGTCGTGGTGACTTTCTGTTTCCTGTTTCCTCCCAACAGTCGATCGTCTTTATGTTGTTCAGATAAATGTTGAGCTGGTGGATCAATAAATGGCAACTTGTGTTGTTTTGGCAGGAAAATTCTGTATTTATTGTTTAGTTTGGGGAACTTGATGTGTCGGTCTTCATGTCGTTTCCTTTTAGTACAAATTGCTGCATTAAATTGCTAAAACATTAGCATATAGGGAGGACAAAAACTACCAAAAAGAAAAAGAAATAAATGACTCGATAAATGAATCAATATGCCATTAAATGCACTAAAAATATTAAGAATAAATGCAGGCATTAATTAATTTATAAAATGTAAAAATAACCGAGGTAAAACAAGAGAGAACAGACGGACATTCACTGGATGGAAAGAGCTCCGGTGGAGCTCTGTTTCCTCTTACCATTGTTTTTACCCCCTTGTTTTTGGAGGCTCCAGGGTGGGAAATGTTAGAAAAGCAGTAACGGCAGCAGAGGTCAAATATATTCTTCAATATATTTTACAAGAATTTCTAATAAGCTTCGTGCAGATGAATCAGCGTTAATCTGCAATGAAAACTGTGTCATAGCTCAGGTGAAGCTGAGAAGTGACTGATGGAATATAAATAAATTAAACTCCAACTCTCGCCTCCTTCATCTTCCTCCCTTCTTCATCGCCTCGCTGCTCTCTGGCTTTGCAGAGAACAACTTCCTGTCTGTCACTGAGGATCTTTTAAAGCAAACTTCCCGCTCGTGTGGGGGTTTGGGTTTGGTGGAATTGTTTTTCTCCTCTTATCTTTGAAGTGACGGGCAGCTTTTTATTCCTCGCGTTTCAGACTGAAGGTGACGGACCGATATGAAAATGTAAAATCATGACAAAGTCCAAATGAGATGAAACTGTGGACAAAGAGACAAACGTGAGCTGTGGTTGGAGGAGAAGTCGACTCCTTTTTATACGAGTTTATTATTATTATTATTATTATTATCAGTGGATGTTAAACAGCTGTTTTCTGCCTTGATTGATCTGCTCTGCTGATTCAGATCAACACAGATGATTTGGTGGCATCACCACAAAGTTTGGTGGTGATGCTTTATCTGCCAATAAGGTTGTCAATATGAAAAGATGAAATGAAACGGAGAGAGAGAGAGAAACTGAAGAGATGGATGTGAGGATGAGACCTCGGGGACACACTGGTTTGGGTTGGACGTCTATGGAGATTCAGTTCTGAGACAATACTTTAATTTCCAGTGGACGAAGGTTAAAACAGTGAATCTGTGTCGTTCTGAAAGTTAACAAAAAATTGTCATGGTTTGGTATTTTGTGGTTTTATTTTGAAGGTTTTCTCCCTTTGTGTCTTGTCCTGCTTTAAACTTCCTCCCCTTGTTCTTTTCCCGCTTAGCGAGAAGCTGGGTTTGAACATTGTTGGAAACGTCTCAGATAACTGTGGTTAACATGAACAAATAAAGGTGGGGAGAAAAAACAAGGGTGACCTAAATAAAGATGGCCGCCGCGTCTCCACTTCCTCCCACTACAAAAATGAAGCCAAAATATCCCGGATACAAGCGCTGCCATCTTGTTCTGGTGACGTCATTTGGAGCCAGAGTCTGTGCAGTAGTGATCGGGGGTGGAGCCACGGTATCGAGTTCCCGCCCATACACCTGCCCGCCCAATCACGGAGGAGGGGGGGGAGTTTATGACCTATAGTGGATGATATGAGAGCTCCTTAAAAGTGAAACATCTGGATGGCCCCCTGGTGGCTGGCTGCAGTATAGGTCATAAGCCCCTCCCCCTCCATGTTAGCATGTTAGTTGATGTTTTCAAGCACGATCAGATGTCTCGTGTGAAATAACAGCAAAAAGAATTCTATTTATTATATTTTAATGGTAAAATAATCATCAGGAGTTCAAACTCACAAAGTCTGCCTCATTAACACAACGCTTGAAGTCCTGCAGATCATCTCCACCCCCACACATCTCTTCACAACCTCTCGAGTGATGAGCCAAGCAATATGCCAAAATATCAGTGTGCGTGTGTGTGTGTGTGTGTGTGTGTGTGTGTGCGTGTGGGAGGACACACCATGGGGAAATATGAAGCTCTATAAACCAGTCAAACACACATTGTGACAAATTTAATAAATGCTAATTACACTGCTGAGGAACAGTAGCAGTGTGTGTGTGTGTGTGTGTGTGTGTGTACCTCCTGTGCTGTAGGATGCGGGGTTGCGACCAGTTGTGGTTCCGGAGCTTTTTTCACCACGTCGAAGAAGGAAACTCCAGATTCTGCAACCAGGCCTGAAAACACACATCGACCGATCAGAGAAGTAGTTTTCCTCATCATTAACCAATCAGAGGTCGAGCTTCACTATAAGTTTCAATGTTTAAATGACTGTGTAACACCCATTGATTGACTGGTTAACAATGCAGGCACAAAACCAAATCCTGATTGACCAGTCATTAACCAGTCTGACCAGTCATTAACCAGTCAGAGAGTTAGTTCCTGTATCTTTAACTAACCATCAAATTGGTTCCTCAGAATGTGAAGGTTCCTCCACAAATATAGGGGGCAGCACTGCTGTTACTATACTGTCTGCTGTAGTGATCTTTGGTTGGAGTGATCTTTGGTTGGAGTGATCTTTGGTTGGAGTGATCTTTGGTTGTAGCTTTAGCGTCGTTCTAAAACAACTGGTGCATCCGATCATAATCGTTTAACTCCGCCCAAATTGGACAGTTAAACCAATCAAAGCATGTTAGGTGGGATCAAACATTCAACACTCTGCAACCTAAAGAGCTTCAGACTGAGCTGAACTTTGATGAGGATCAACTGGACTGAACTGGTCTGTGCTCCACCTGACTGGACAGCAGAGTCCCTCCTGGAAGACGTCACGGTGTTGATCTGAGCTGCTGATGTTTGTTGTGGACGTGTTGGACGATCTGACTGAAACAGTTTGTTAAACTCTTGATTCATCTCACTCTTTGTAGAGTGCGACAGGTGTTTCCACCTGCAGTAATAAAGTGAACACACTCTGACTGAGGCTTCTGCAACTCTGAGGAAACCACTGCAGCACGAATGCAAGACGAATGCGTCAGAAGGATGTTCAGCTCTGTTGCCAATGAGTTAATCAGGAGGATTTCATGAAGTGTTGAACCTCCTCCACCTCCTCCACCTCCTGCATGCATGTGTGTCTCTTTCATGTCGTCTGCTTTCATGAAGTTGTCGCCGACTCAGAGGAGAGACGAAGAGACGGACGCTCAGTTTATCTTGAACGCAGCAACTGAATTTAACGTGTGGAGTGATAAAACGTCCTCGTCCTTTAAAAACACTGAGGACACACAGATCAATAATCAGCTTTTATGTCTTTAAATGTTTCAGTCACATGACCTTCAGCAGGAGACGTCACTGGACAAACAAACTGAACAGATAAACGTACGTCTACACTCACTCACTCCTTCTTTCTCTCCAAGGTGTTTGTTCTTCATTATTTCCTTCATTTAATTAATGCTTTCCTTCATTCTCTTCTAAAATGGAGGACCAAAACTGCCAAAATCAAAAATAAATAAAGTAAATATAATTCAATAAATAAATTATTAGTCATTAAATGTGATGTGAATTTTTACAATGTGACATAAATTAATATTTCTGCTTGAATTTGCTTCTGTATTTATTTAATTTTCTATTTAATTTATTCATTTTTCATTTTTAAATGTCTTATTTATTTCTGTATTTATTTTCACATTTCGTCGTGCATTTCTGCTTCCTGATGCAAACGAGGGGGATAGATTGATTATAGATGCCTTGCTCTCCACTCCACAAGCAAAAAGAACTACAGTGGGGGCAAAATGTAAAGGGAAAATAACACAGAGACAAAAACATAAATAAATAAGTAAATTTAAAAAAATGAAAATGGAAATAAAATGGAAAAATAAATGGAAATATGGGAATTAATACAACAGTCAATAAATACAGAAGCAAATTAAAACAGAAATATAAATTTTTGTCAAATTTTCTAATTAATACCTACATTTATTATTTAATATTATTTTTGGAGCATTCAATTGCATATTGATTTATTTATTGAGTCATTTCTTCATTTATTTTTTCAAAACTGTCTTAATTATCTCCCATGTTCTTGATTTCCATAATTCCATACTTTCCTTCCAGAATTAATTCTTTATTTCTAAATTATTCCTCTTTATACACCTCTTCCTTTGTCTTATTTTACTTTTCTTTGATCCTTTAAGTCTTTTGATCTTCCTTTCCTCTTCCACTCTCCAACGCAGATACAAGATTCCAAAATAAAAGCTCACAGTAAAATATTTCATAATAAATTTTAAAGATTATTAAACAGATCCTTTAGATCTCTCTGTGTGTGCGTGTGTGTGTGTGTGTGTGTGTGTGTGTGTGTGTATGTGTGTGTGTGTGTGTGTTACCGTGCAGAGCTCTGTAGGCGGAGCCCAGACAGGCGGAGTTGGACAGATCGATGGTGTAAACCGGGGCGTTGAACACATCGGACAACACCTGCGAGAGAACAAACGTGATTTCCTCCTCGTGTTCCGACTTCAATCAGGAAACAAAACTGAGCGACGAGGGAACTTTTAAAAGATGAGCTGATTTGTTTCTAAATTGAATGAATCAGTCAAAGATCCTGATCGATTCCTGATCAACTGTTTTTATTTCCTCTTTCTGTCTCTAAATTTAAAGCTTGATAACTTCTCACATCACAGAACCAACCAACACTTGTACCATTTAATGTATAAATATAAATTACTACATTTATTCATCTCCTTGAAAATACAGGATATTGAAAATAGAATTCTTTTGAACAAAAGTAGGTTCTGGCTCTCACACATCTTGTCCACTTCCTGTCCCAAATTTCAGGCTGTCATGTGACGTCCCTTTTTGTGCCAAACCTCTCCAAAATGTCTAAAAATACCACTTTATTATGATCATTCAGTTCGTTCAGAAACCCTTCAAATCTCCTTCAAATCTTCGCAACATGAAAAAGGTCACATATGTATGAGAGAAGTGACAAATTGAACAGAACGATGTTCATCCTCCTCAGTCTGTACTTGATACTTAAATTTTCAAAGTAAGATAATTAATTTAAGGGGTTTTGAAATATGAGATCATAAGTATAATGCTTCAATTCCAGATTTCAACATAACATTTCAGAAAACCCGTAATATATTAAAAACAATATATACGTAATTAAGAAGTTTCATGGTGGTATGTATTCGTTTTATGCAGATGATGATCGAGTGTTAGTGACAGTCTAATATTTAATAAATCACATATTTAAAGCCGTTTTTACACATTGAAGTTTGATAATTAACGCGATGTCTGTCCTCACTCGCCCCGACACCTCCTCACCTCCACCTGACTGCAGGCTCACCTGGATCATTAACGAGACAAACAGTCACATGATCAATGATGAGACAGACGACTGACCTGCAGGATCTCTTTGTTCGACGAAGCTCCTCCTGTCGCCAACACTCGGGTTCCTGCGACTGAAAACACACACAGGACAGGAAGTGTTTCATGCTTCACCTGCTTACTGATGACATCACAACCATGTGACTGGTTTGACTGTTTCTTATTGGCTCTGACTTCAACAATGACCAAAACCAGGAAGACAAAGATAAGTAGAGATGATCCGAGCAGATTTTAATTAAAGTCTGAAAGTAAAGCTGAGACAGGAAGTTTAGTCTTCACTTGATGAAGGTCTGTGGAGGAGAAGATGTTGGTTGTAGCAGGAGAAGTGAATCATTCACTCTGCTCCTCGCTAATTTACCTCCTCCCCGACAAGAAAATACAGCAGCTACGGTAAACGAGGAGTGAAGGAGGGAAGGAAGGGGGAGTTAAGAGGAAAATTACACAGAAAGAAATCAAATATGTAACAAAAAAATGAAAAAAATAAACTCAACAAGGACTGGACAGTTAAAAAGAAGAGGATTAAAACAGAGGAGAAAGGAGGTGGAGAGGAGGTGCTCTTACTGATGGAGTAACCCAGCCTCTCAGCATGGAGTCTCCTGGACAGGAACTGACCCTCCACCAGCGCCCGGACCTCCACCTGAGGACTCAGCGAGGACATCTGCAGGAGGAGGAGGAGGAGGAGGAAGAGGAGGAGAGGTGATCCAGGTACAACATGAACGTTACATTCAGAATGTAAACACACAGTCTGTCAGTCCGTCCACCAACCTCGCTGTCGGCAGCGTCAAAGCGGTGAACTCCGACTGCAGGAGGCGTGATCTCCATGGTGTCAAAATAAAAGCCTGGAAACAGCAAACAGCCAATCAAAGGAAGGAAGGAAGGAAGGAAAAGGATGAGAGAAAGGGGAAGAAAGGAAATTTGAGTGAAAAACAAAAAAAGATGGAAGGAAGCAAAAGATGGGATGAAAGAAAGATTAACGGAAGCAATAGAGGAAGACAGGGGACAGGAAAAAAGAATTTAGGAAGGAAGGACACACGAACGAAGCTTCACCGATGTTTCCGTTGTTCCCGAGCGGCGTTTCTCTCAAGGCGGCAGAAAAACGTTCCCATGATCCTCCAGCACACTCGTTCCTGATACGTTCCCTCGTTAGAGAACCGTTCTTAAAGCTGTGGGTCACACACACACACGCACAATATGAACATCTACTGTCGGCAAGACTTTTAGACTTTGTGTGTGTGTGTGTGTGTGTGCGCGTACCACAGCAGAACCATGTAGGCCTCCCAGTCGACAGGGTTACAGAAGACGTGACCCTCCAGCGCCGGACGAGGCTGCTGGATCCACAGAAAGACTGTGTCACTGGTACCAAGACTCACCTGGACACACACACACACACACACACACACATGAATAAAGACATGATGATACAGGAGATGATGTTAGCTAAATAACAGGCTGGTTTCAGGTGAACTTACAGCGATGTCTCCTTGCTGGAGTCTCATTCCTGCCAGAGATGCTGAAGAGAGAAAATACATTTTAATAAAGAATGTTTTATGTTTTCACACTGAAGGCTGCTCGCGTCTCTGTTGTGGCTCCTTTCCAAAGTGTTCTAGCATCTTTTAGAGCACATTAGAGCAGTCGGCATGCTGACCATGTATAGGTCTCTTTGTTATTTTATTTTTTATTTTTGTGTTTTTGTATGTGTGGAGGAGAAAGAAGTCCACATGCTTTCTTCAGGTTGGGGAGTTTTTCTCAGTGTTTCAGTTTTGTGTTTTAAAGGGACAACTTTTCTAGAGATGAGAGAAGCTTCTCAGGTTGGTATTTAGACCTCCTGGGACCCTCTGCCACCTCGATGTGAGACAATAAAGTCAGAAAACAACAGACTGAAGGCAACTGTCAAAAGAAGAACTGAGGAAGAGTAAAGAACACACTATTTGTCTCATGTTAACTTCAAACCAAGTCTTCACCCTAAAGTTAATGATTTACATGAAGAATTGCTTTTTGTCCCCACAATGTGAGTGTGTAAATAGTGTGTCCCCACAACGTCAGTAATACACACACACACACACACACACACACAGAGAGACAGTGTGTGTTTCAGCCAAACAGCAGCTAACATGATCTTGCGACACAACAGCACCATCTAGGGTTCAGACAACAGAACTACATGGGTAGAATTTAAATATGAGTGTGTGGAACTGGCTCTTAGTTGTAGTTTTTCTAAATAAATATAAAACCAACAACATGAAGTAATAAATGTAAAATAGTTTAAAGGAGGCGCAGTATGAGGGAGTCACTCAGAGCTCTCTGAGGGGGGTCGCACCTTCAGGGGAAACATGGTGACTATGTTAAAGGACTGAACTGATGATTGAGAGACGATGTTGATGTAATCTTTTACATATTGAAGGTGTTGACGTGAAGGAGACTGAGGACCGCGGTGTTTGGTTACCGGGGTTGTCTCCGGTGAAAGCCACGACTCTGCAGCTCTCAGAGAAACCATAACGACGCACAAAGTAGGAGGAGACGGGACCCTGCAACGACAGGAAGGAGCACCTCAACTTCCTGTTTGTCTGAGCTGACGTCACGGGATGTATTTAACAGACCAGTATGGACCAGTCTTACCAGTACAGACGCGGAGGGTAGTGGAGCTCCCAGCAGTCGGTCCAGATGAGGAGCGGTGGCCTCCAGGCAGATCTCAGACCAGCTTCTGGTCCAAATGTCCAACAGATTCATCCCTGAGCCTGCAGTCAGTCAATCAGTCAGGTTTAAAAACAGTTCGTCCCAAACACGAACATTCAGTCATTCTCAGTTTTATTCTGTCAATCACTGAGCTTTAATCCTGAATAATATAAGATGTAAAGATCAGAAACAAGCGAACCAAAGATAAACGCTACCGTCACTGTAGTCGATGGCGGCGTAATCACCGAGGAAGAGAGAGGCAGCGAAGCTGCTGACCAATGAGATCCTCTGAAAAGGTTGATGAAATGTGAGTAAACAATGATGATGTCACAAACAACATGACAGGAAGTGAAGCGACGCTCCGACCTCTGAGTCATGGTAGTCCTCCGGTCGGCTCTGTCGTACTTTGGCGATCTGGTTTCCTGTGAAACGCTGCAGACGAACACAAAGTCTCTGAAACGTTCTCAAATCAAAGCGTCGGTTCGAGAGAGCATGGATAGGTGTGTCCACTCAATAACAAGAAAACAAGAAATATGAATTATATTTAGAACAATAAACAGCTTTAACGAGATATTGGAACCCTCTGGAGTGTATTCTGTTTACAGTAACACAACTTTATTTATACACAAGCTGCAGAACATAAAACCTCTTTTTTTATGTTTCAGTTTCAATGACCTGTTGACATATTTAATTTATTGTTTTATTTATTTCTGATGTATTTGTGGATAAAAAGTGGTTTCAGTGATTTTGAATAAAGATTTGTGTCAGTTTTTATGTTTCTTCATATAAAATACAGAAAATATTAAATGTAGAGAAACATGTTAAAAAATAAACTCCAGAGAGAAACGTTTAACAACAACAACAACATAAAGCACCAGAGACGGAAAGACACAGACAGACAGACAGGTGGTCAGACAGACAGGTGGACAGTGCGACCTCGTAGGCTCTGGACCCGGTGACCTCTGCCAGTCTCTGAGCTCCTCCTGCTGCTTCCTGCAGGTTCTGACACTGCTGAGAGCTGCTGGAGTCCATCCACACAGGAGAGTGTGACACGGAGAAACTGTCCTGTTAACACACCACACACACATGAGCAGGCGCACGTCACCACACACACACATCAGTGCGGACACACAGACCTGCAGCAGTTGGTGCAGGTTCTGGTCCGGGTCCAGATGTTTCAGGGTCTCAGATGCTCCTCGTCTCCAGTACACGCTGCCGTGTTGCTGAGACAGAACGTTCACAGACTTTTACACCAAACTCACTTTTCTTTTAATGTTACACCATCCTGCTAGTCAAACAAACTGAATCCATTTCGATGAAATGTGATGAAGTCTGCTATATGGCCAAAAGTCATAGTGTTGTGGGCGGGTTGGACTGGAACACGGACAGCACCAGTGCCGGACCTCACGGGTCCTCTAGTCTCACCTGGCCGCTGCCTGACAGCGCTCTGACCCGAGAGAAGTCAAGCCCCGCCCTCTTCATCTTGTCCAATAGCAGGTCCAGAGCCTGATGACAGACACAATGACACAACAGCCAATCAGAGTGCAGCCAGAGGAAAACACTGACCTGGAAAATGTGATCTGTCAGAGGTCAAAGGTCAGCTGATGAGTCTAAACAGAGAGGTAAAACTTTAGCTGCAGGAAACACCTTCATCATCATGACACTGTGTGTGTGTGTGTGTGTGTGTGTGTCGTACCTTCACCCACATCAGTACAGGAGAGGTGACCGTCAGTCTGTCAGCATGAATATGAACCCCTCCCTGAGTCCTGGACAGAGTTTCAAAATAAAAGATCTGAACGACAGAACAACAGACTGAATGATGCTCAGTTTCAAAATAAACATATTTACATCATGTCTAATGTTAATAAATTAAATCAGAAAAGAACACGGTTTGTGTTCTTTTCAGCTGGTAAAAACAAAGTTCAAACAGTCAAAATGAAATCTTTAACTGAAAGACAAAACTGTTGATTCAGAAGTAACGATTTCATTTTAAATTCAACATCGCAGGACTTGTACAAATGGCTTGGCAACAATATACTTGTTACCACTACTAATATTAATACTACTAATACTACACAGCAGTGATGTGTGTTACCTGAACTCAGGTAGCTCGGAGTCAAACTGCACATTGTTCTGGTGAAGCACATTCAGGTTTCCATCAATCGCCACCACCTTCAGCTTCACATATCAGCAGGATACACAAGTGTCAATACCAACAGTTAAAGGACACAAGTATCAATACCAACAGTTAAAGGACACAAGTATCAATACCAGCAGTTAAAG
>JBBPCS010001396.1:0-15179 GCA_037974645.1 Hollardia meadi
AAACACACTCTCAGGCATTTATTATAAACCTGCGCAGTGCGCACATTACACAGCAGATTTTTTTCATGACGGTAATTTAAGAAATACCGTTGCTATTTTTAAATACCCCGGTATATGGTATTACCATATTACCGTCCAAGCCTACTCTGCTGCTCTTCTATGCTGTCGTCATCTCTATTACACCCTCAGACTGCAAGTATAAACTACAGAATACAACAAGCTGGCACTGGACTATGAGAAAAGCAAGTGAGAAAAAAGTAAGGCATCATTGTAAAACTACTGTCCCATGTCTATGGAGGAAAGCAAGTCTATTCTGTTGGAAACTAATATAAATTAGGTGAATCATCAGCTCAACTATAGTGTAACCTTATCATTATGACAGCTAAAATAGGCTGTAAGGTCCTGAAGATTTCAGCTTCCACATCAAAACACATCAGGGGAAAACTAAAAGAAACACTTTGTATTGTTTTCACGTCTGCTATAGCTTCATCAAAAAATAACTCCCAAGAAAGCAATAAACTTACTAGTATTTTTCCTACAATCTGTGAATATCAGACCTAGTTTCATTGTGAGAGCGCCCATAGAGAATCTCTCCAGGGGCATCCATGGTGTAGTAGCTCCAAGTTCCTTGGCTGCAAAGTATCTCAGTTTTGAAACTGGTTAAATTAAATTAAATCCAACGTTCAAGTGAAAGTACTCATAAGGCAGGGAAAACATGTGTTTTGGACCTGTATTACAGTACTTAAAGACAGAATAACGGCAATATTAACAAAATAAGAGCCTTGTCCACCTGCAGAAATACTTGGAAATTAAACAACTGAACCTTCAACAGCAGATTACATCAGACTTCAACTAACAGCCAAGAAAACTTGGTACAACCTCCACTTCAGGCCTGGATTGTATCATTGGCTGTAACGCAGAACAAGTGAACGCAACAGTGATACAGATGAATATTCTAGAGCTGCCACGATTTGTCGATTAATCAAATAGCTGATCAACAGAAAATTAGTTGCCATATATTTTGATAATCGATTAATTGTTTCAGTGTTTGCTGGTTTTAGCTTCTTAAATGTGAGGATTTGCTGCTTTTCTTTGTCATTCATGATGATAGTAATAAATGATAGGGATGTGTACGATTAGGCGACTAGTCATTTAAACTTTGCAAACCTCGCTAGTCTGCACCAGAAATACTATTTGGTTATTAAATTACTAACAAAAAGACCGCTACGGACTCTGTTATTTCACCAGACATTACTGCAGTGCAACTGCAAGCGTGACAGTTACCCCAAAATTCCACCAGGTACGTCTGCGGCACCTTCCGGCTGTGACATGGCCGCCGGAGCCAATCGCTGCCATTCAAGACAAAGCTTGCGCCGCAATTCAGAAGCGTCCAAGAAACGGCTCTCCAATTGGTTCAGCGGAGAAAACTTGTCTTGTCTATTTTTTCCAGAAGCCGCGTCAATGTGCACAGAGAAGATCAAGCCAGGCAGGAAGTCAGATACAAGAACGGCATACAGAATTTGGTAATTTTTCAAAATAAAGCACCATATGCATACTCCCAATTGTATACCACATCAAAACAGACAAAAAACATGGCAGAAGCACAAAAAACAAAGGAAAAAAAAGGGACCGAATCAACTCTTATTTACTGACCTTGTTTGAGTTCACTGAATTACGCAAGATGGGAATGACAAGCACCCTCTGCCTCAGGTATTAAACCCACCACTGCCACAGATTTGGTGTCAATTATAGGTGGACAGCAGGCATTAACCTTGAGGCTGGTGTCAGGCTAAGAGGAACCAGGGTTACTGAGTGTACATGAAGTCTTCAATCAGCCAAACAGACACTGTCTAGTTGTCTGTCCTTTCATCTTTTACCCCCCCGTCATAAATCCTCTTCTTGGACCTGCACAGGACGACATAGCCCAGTCAGACACCACATGCAAATCGGTCCACGCCATTTGGCTCTCCCGTGCCAGACGAGAGTGCCTTCATCTCAAATATGCCTCTTTTTCCTCTCTGACATTCCAAAAAACTCTGAACATGAACAGACATGGCAATAAAACAGAAGAAAAACATCCCAGTCCGTCATGTGCACAACAACAGAATCTGGCCATAAGAAATTCCACGATATGTGAAGAGAGAATAGAATAAAAAGCAGCGCAGACAGAGGAGTTATGGGATCACAGTGTAGGTTACCTTTCTGGTATGTGGAGCTGAGGTTTTCAAATCACAGGCTTGGGAGTATTTCTGTCACATATATGATTTGACCAGACTTGCCTGTCCTTTGCGACACCACTAAACGATGCAGATGGGGAATTTTTGGGGAAAGTAAACCCTCAGAATGTCAAGCCGCCGCTCCTGTCTGATGTCTATACTAATGTCAGAGAGGAGCTGTGGACCCCTGGTTGTGTTTCCCCCTCTGCAGCTCAGTTTCCTCACCTTGCACTGGCAGAATTTCCCACACAGACATATTGACAGTGATGCACCACAATATCAGTTAACACATTCCCCCAAAACTTACACATCTCACAGCACCAATGACAGCTTGGGGGAAAAAAACATGAAAACCCCTGACAGCTGTCAAGTTTCAATGACTCTCCTTGCACCTTTTGTGCAACTACCTAATGGCACCGTTGGGGCATTTTATAAGACAAAAGTACAACGCGAACAACCTAAAATAACCTCATGGAAGAGGGGTGTTTTGGGTTATTTTTAGTTCTTAACGACCGCGCATTAGTGGCTGGACACCCGGTAGCCTATATAACCGGCTGACCGGAGGTTTAATGTGGTGTGACTTCGTTTACATCACGCCACACACACACCACAGGTGAATAAAATATTCATCCAATTGGCGTTGATTGCAAACAACCTGTGGCACTAGATTCAGGAGAACATGAGAGGCATCGGGTCAAATGCTAGGAGGGCAAAAAAAAAAAAGAAATAGTCCGTTAGCGACACGTATTTACCGGTAAAAACACAAACAAACTGACAAACAGACGAGTGAGATGACAGAGCTAGCATAAGGGATTTCTAGCTTGTTGTAGCACGTCGTAACTAGCAGCTTGTTCGTTAAACCCCTCACCAGTCAGCCAGCCAGGCTGTCACTGTAACGGTTCATCATTTCGTACTCACCCCGCTTGTGGACGTCAAATTAGTCCTCACACACACAACTTGTGTCGCCTACTGGGGTTGTTTCATCCCAGCTACCGGGAAGGCGAGGTGACCTGTGCGGGTGTTGTTTTTATTTTCTCCCTCTCTCAGGAGACGACCCGAGCGAGGCTCCTTCAGTCTGTCTGTCAGTCAGTCAGTGTGCCGCGCCGGCTGTCGCTCCGCCGCCATCTTGGTTGTGATGGGAATCCGCCGTCCCACGCCACGCGCGCGCACACAGAAACACTCTCGTCCCCCCCCCCCGGGTGGTATTTTACATCACAGCCAGCCTCATCCAGCGGGAATTATCGCATATTACGTCAATATTATCTACTCATTTATACCTAATAATTAAAAATATATAAATTAGTTATCATTATTTTTTTTTAAATAAAAAAAATTGGCCTAATTCCGATCTTTTTAAAGTCGTTGTATAATACAGTTTATTATTATTTGTTTTAAAAAAGGTTAATATGCCTACAGTTTTCACAACTATGCTGTTGTCCCATTATAAACCAGTAAATCTCCCAGAATTTGCAATTAATCCCATAATTCCTTTAAAGATGAACTGTCGCTGTTGTCTTGTATGGAGTTCCAAGAGAGCCAAAATCATATGAAGTAAAAACATAAGAAATACTAGAATGGAACAGCCCAACATTGATGGATCTTGATTTTTTTAAAATAAAAATAAAAAAAGGTCATATTTATAGGGCTGGTATCTATGAGTGTGTACAATTTAGTGTGGATCCAAATAAAAATCCAGATCTGGCTGATTTAAATGTGTTTTCATACGGGGGGGGGGGGGGGTTAGGGTTAGGTTGACCCTAGTATTTTCCTGGCTGCTCTACAGTAACAAATAGCACTAGAAACCTGCAACTGTCACCAATGGGTAGCTAAGTTAATATGGATTCAGTAAGGTACAAACAGTTTTTATGTCTCTTCAGTAGTTTTAAACGTATGTGTCCAAACGAACATCACAGATTTTGGTGCGGATCCAGATCTGTCATTAGCACTGTAGCCTCTGTGGAAAATAGCCGCATTTTAATCATTCATATCAGAAAAATATTAAATGGACTATGCCCAGCGGGTAAACGTTTTGTAACCGTTTTTGCAAATTAATGAAAATTAATTTTAAAGAAAGATTTTTAAAAATAATCCTGGATCTGCCCCTTTATCGGGATCCACACCAGAATTTAATGGGTTCTTTCTTGGCCCATGCCCCGTCCTTCCACCAAGTTTTGTGGAAATCCATTCAGTAGTTTTTGTGTAATCCTGGTGACAAACAAACAAACAAACAAATGGACATGGGTGAAAACATAACCTCCTTGGCAGAATGATACCACCAGTGTGTATACCAATTCAAATTTAGTACATTTTTGCAGTTTAACAGTTACTAATAAAATTATATTAATTAATAAAAATGTATCTTGAAATGTGGCAGTTTTTGTCTGATAGAATTTTTTTTTTTCAAACGTCTGCTAATAATTAATTTCAGTGACACTATTTCAAACTGTTTCAGCATAATACTGGATGCGCTCCAAAAACCTGGCCAGCACCGTGCCACAGCCTGCTGGGATGTGGTTTGTACTCCATTTCAATTTGGCACCCAGCGCAGCAGCACATGCAGCTTGAATTGACAGCTTGGAGTGTACAAGTAAACAGAACACCACTTGTACCAACAGCCTTGCACAAGCATTATTTCACAAGGCTTGTAGTGGATGAACCCAAAAGGAAAAAAAAGAGGCTGTATTGTCTCTGGCAACGCTTAAAAGCTCTGAAAAGATTCAATTAGGGTTTACCACGACATCACCCGTTCTTGCTGCTATTTCATTATCAGCTGATAGAAATTAAACATTATTCCTTCTGCCTCACATGCTGCCTGTGCTCCATTTAAGCTGGTTTTCCCCACACTTGACGTTAGACATCAAGCATATGGCAAAATGGAATATTTTTTTATCTGTGACGTAGCTCAAACATGTGCGTAGAGTGTGCTTGTGCTGTGTTTGTGTTTTAATTTATACTTTAATGTATCAGAGGTTTGTGTTTTTCAACTTGTTGTGGAGTTTTTCTGCCCCCAACTGACCAAAAATCTTCCTTAAATAGCTGTCAATCGGTGCAGTCCAGGACAAATTTGCATCCACTCACGTCGTTGCGTTACCTTCATATGCAATCACACTTCCTGTTCAGTCCCTCTCAGTCTGAACACACCTTAAGGCTGAGTGACTGCTGCCAAATTTCAGCTAGCTCCTCAGGATCAGCAGGTAATTAATCAAATTTCTTTGAATGTAAGCTTTGAGCATATTTATTAATGTGTCAGCCTGGACTCCTGACATCATAAAGTATAGGTGTAGATGTGATTCTGCTGCTGCAGCATTAGTGCTTCAGGGATCCTCATTTACAAAGTACAACAAGACAACAAGAAAAGAGAGAATATGAAATCCTCAAAAACATCAAAATGACAAAATAAGAAAGAAATATCAGACCCTGAAAAAAATGATATGGAACAAAAAATATCTGCTTAAATCACAAGAAAGGCAAGAAATAGAATAAAAATATGTGAGGTATTAAAGAAGATGGCTGAGCAACTTTCTTATTACATTTGAGACTGTACTCAATTAGAGTTTATGGGGGCCATGAAACTAATTATTCTGTTTATCTCTTTTTTATAGTGTAAACAAGGTCACTGTTTTTCAGCTTTGCAGTCAGCAGAAGGATTGGTGTTTTACAGGGTTTAAACCATAAATTCTATGGAGGCCCAAAGTGCTCAATATTAAATAAATAATTATACAAATAAACACAGACAATATGTTTTATAACAACGGATCTGTCATATAATCAAATAAAATTGTAAAACAGAAAGATGGTAAATTGTAAAACAATGAAGATGGCCGACGCGTCTCCCCTTCCTCCCACTGTCCAAAAATGAAGCCAAAATACCAGCCAAAGCCATCTTGCGCTGGTGATGTCATTTGGAGCCAGAGTCTGCGCAGTAGTGATGGGACGTTGGAGCCGCGGTATCGAGTTCCCGCCCATACACCCGCCCGACTCAATCAATCATGACGTTTCACCCCCATTTTATAGCATCAAAGACCTAATTGAAAATTGAAAATAAAAATAAAAAAACACTCAAATTAAATAAAAGTGACAAGTCATAGACTCTTACACTGAAAAGCTGGATGAAATTATTCCATAATATTAAGCAGAATTTTAAAAATGTATTTTCACAATTTCATAGTTATAAAACATGCTGTATTTTGCTTTTATTCATCTAATTATTTATTTCATATAGTTACACACTGAAGCTGTAATTTTTTATTTTTTTTGTCTTATTTATTAAAATATATTCTCACATTACACGTACTGTAGTCATTTGATTTCCTGATTTTTGGAGTTTTTAAAATCCTAGACGCAATCCAATATCACAAAGGCTTATTTTCCCAACCTCTAGTATAACCTGTGATTTGACACTGTGTTTCAATATAACTGCTGCTGTTTTTTAAATCAGGTTAATTATATTGTGAAAAAAGCCTGTATTTAAGGTCTGCTGGACCCATAATTTGGAATGTGCTTTAATTCTTTTGTCATTTTAAAAACTGAGCTATGAAAGCGCTGTTGGCTTTCGTATATGAAATAATGTTTCAGTGTCTTTTCACACATCAAACACACAGTTCAGGTGGAGTGTGAAGGTGTGATGAATGGATGACGCAAACTGAGAGTTATGCTGAATTATTTTATTGATCATGACACCTCACTTACAGGTCGTTTGCTTATTTTTCGGGGTGAATAAATCCAGTTTCGACTGTGCTGACGAGCAGAATATATGATGAAACTGGTTGAAACCAGCTTGGCTCTGAGTAGGTGTGACGTTTGGCTGTTTTCCCACGCAGTCATGCAGACTCATAAATCCTTTAAATACATTTTACCTTTTTGTTCTCCAAAGTTACATACACTAAAAACAAAAAAATCAAACAGCTCTCATGTTTGTATTTTTAAATATAGACTTTATGAGTAAGGCATGAAACCAGGCAATAACTGCATGTGTTGGAGGCTGTTTTTGGAGGCGGGTTGCCTACACAACATCTGATGCTTCTCTCCAGACTAGAGCTACATAAGCTGTTTTGCTTTGTTTTGCACAGACAGAACAAACACAAGCTGCAGCAGCATTCTGAAGCTCCATAATGATTATTTTAATGTTTTCAGACTGGCTTACATGGTGCTTTTATTTAAAAATGAACACAAATATCTATCTGTAACGTTCCAGACTCCAATATGAGAAGAGTGCAAGGACATTGCAAGTCTTATTTGTTGTTTTTGTCAACAGGTTTAACCCTGAGATGTTGTCATGCCACAGATTTCCTTTAATTTGCAAGACTGGGGTAAGATTCCTTTAATGAGCGTTAAATTAGGAGATTTGATGAGCAAAAACGACATTTAGTGTTTTACATTTGTCATAAAAGATTAAATTTAGTTGTTTTATCCCTTGAAGTAGCTTATTATATGCCCTTTTTAATCTCTAAGATCTAAGATTTCCACTTTTAAAGGTTGTGGTCCTTCGATTTATGCCTTGCACGCCAGTCTTCAAAGCCGTTTAACAGATTACAGTACAACATAAATAAATTAAGCACAGTGTTGATCACATCTAACTGACAGCACATAAAACATTTGACATCATTGTTTCTCAGCCAGTTTAAATGCCTTAGTTGTGTCTCACTGCTGCCATCTACTGTATACTGCAGCCAAACACCGTTCCTTCAAACCTGCTCCATGCAATGTTTGTGTGGATTAATTAGTAATTATTTGAAATGTATTCAATGATGACAGGGTGATTATAAGATACAGACACAAGCAGTCCATTCTTGCTCACTTTTTTTGTGAGAATCTGTAAAATTGTTTTCCATTTTTGTAATTTCAGAAAATCTTCCTGCTTCCCACCTTGTACCAATTTCTTTTTATTGATTAAGACAACTCACATGATTGACCAACAGTTTACATTAATTACCATCTTACTTTCCATTGGTAAATACTGTTTTTTTAAGGTTGAAACGTGCCACCTGGGAACAGTAATCATCGCCTCTCATAGTTTAATAACTTCATCCTGCTGATTACAACAAGCCTTCAGATGACAGATGGGAGATGACCGCCTGCTGCTACTATACAGCATACTTAATGGTTTTAGTGGTGATTAACTGTGTGTGGCCTCTGTTCATGGACAAACTGATGACTGCAGTGTGTTTCACTGGCACCGACTGGCTTCAGCCTGTCCATCCTCAAGGAATGCAGGTTTTCATTACACCCAAATATCATAACGTATTATATTATAGCAGAAAATATGAGATGAGATGTAAATAGGAATATAATGAATAATTGATGCCGGAGAAACCTCAACAACAGGCATAATTACAGGTCATTTTGCTGGTGGACACTCCTCTGTGTATGAGCAGCAGGATGTGAGGCATGTTTGCAGAGCTCCAGAAAAAATCCTCCTCCGTCCACAAAACTGACATACCCCGATAAGTATGTTGAAAGATAGATCAGGTAGGGGACATATTTGGTTTACAGATGGGAACCCATGTTATGGTTAACTTCAATAACCACAACCAACCATGATTTATTAGCCAGCCATAACTAAAATCTTTGCCCTAATATAATTATATAACCATCAACAGATATTTTAGATAGTGAGAATTTTAATAAATTAATATAATTCAGAGTTTAATATTGACGTTCTTGTCTGGGTTGATCTTTCTGGAAATATCAGTCACTGTACTGCAAGTTTAAACTTCTGGAGTCAAACATGTTAAGGAGGTTAAGTTTTATGCTGCATTTGCCCAAGAATCCCAAATCATTAAAGCTGCTTTAATTCATTTCTGGCCACTAGAGGGCAGAAAAACTCCAAAACAAGCTGACAGAAATACAGCTCTGACATATTACCACTTTACAGAGTTGTTATGGCTACTTACCAGCAATCGTGGCCTATTAATCACACAAACAACTCCTGTATCCGCTCTCCTTTTAGCTCTGCTTGGTCTTTGGAGCACATTTCTGCTCAGAGATGAAGTTTGTTCGACTCAAGGTGTTCATAGCATTACGCGTGGCGCATTAGCAGTGCGCAAAACGCTTAAGACGCCTCTGACTGCAAAAATTGTCTGATTGGGCCCTGAGAGCACTAAGATCTGAACAGTTCTGAACTTTTAATCTTGTCTTCTCTGTATTATTGGATTATTTATGTACTATTCCTTTTCCAACCTATCAGCTTCGACTGGAAAGCCCTTGTGGTCAACTCCTGTCGTTACCACCGCCAAGGAGGTTATGTTTTCACCCGTGTTCGTCCGTTGGTTGGTTTGTTTGTCTCCAGGATTACACAAAAACTATTGTATGGATTTCCAGGAAACTTGGTGGAAGGATGGGACATGGGCCAAGGAAGCAGCCGGATCCGGATTAAGGGGCGGATCCAGGATTTTTCGACATTTTCATTAATTTTCCAGGGAATAATGCATGGATCTTGATTAAAAAATCAGGCATGTTTAGAGGGCTGGTATCTATGAGTGTGTACAATTTAGTGCAGAGGATCCAAATAAAAATCCGGATCTAGCGGATTTAAACGTGTTTTCATAGGGGGGTGGTCTTTTCCTGGCTGCTGTACGGTAACAAATAGCGCTAGAAACCTGCAACTACCACCAGTGTGTAGCTAAGTTAATAGGGATTCACTAACGTACTAACAGAGTGTCACCAGTTGCTGCAGTTGGTGCTGAGGCTTAAATAAGAGCGCTGTTGGGCCAGAATTTGAATTAATCAAACAGCTTAATTTAGGGCCCACATAAGACAACTGGTCAAACCCCCTCTAGACCATGTTTCATGACTCTCTGTGCTAATGTCTTTATGTCACCCACCCTTCCGCTGTAAAACAAGCTGCGTGCACAGACACAGAGTTACTGGAATTTCTCCTCTCTGCTATTGATTTTTGCTGGGGTTTGCAAATGTTTACATGAGACATACAAGCTTTTTTTTTTCAAATGATCCCCTTCCCTGCTCTCTCTTTCGTGCATTAGAGGCCAGCAGACAGGCAGGATGTGAGCCGGACGTGAGCTGCAAAGAGACAGAGAGGCTGTCGGGGCTTCTCTGACGGTCGGTCCGTCACTGTCTAATAACCTGCATGCAGGGAAAACTGACGGAGCTTCTCTTGCTTGGCTGCTCAGATTCAAATGGGTGCAACTGAAATCTAGCAGGAAATGATGCTTCAAGTGAGAGCTCCCAAATAGTCGATCTTTGAATCCACGGTTAATCAATACTCAGCTTGTGGTCTAAAAGACGACACAGCAAACCTGCAGCTGCTCTTTTTATCTTCTAATGGTGGTTGGCTGAAGTATAATTATGAAAGACCTGGTCAGACCACCACTCCTCCATTGTTATGTTGTCTATCGGTGAAATGTCGTACAAATTTACTGGTTAGTGTGGCGGCTCGTTTATTCACAGGACTTATTTGTAGTTCTCATTGCTTTGATGTTCTTGATATGTAACGCAGAGCATCAAATTCTCCAACGTCCGGCCCGTTTTAGAGAGTGTGTGGGAGAGTGACTCGGGTCGTTGAGGGAATACTTTTGATTTTTGTTTAAATTTAAAATCAAAATAAAAGGAATGGTCACATGAGACGAAATAGAAAAACAGTTCAAAGTCAGTTTTAGAAAATGTATTAAAGCACAGATTCTGCGTTGTTTTCGAAACAGCAGAATGGAACGAGTTCAAAGACACAGATTGAGGGTTTTCGAGTCGGTAAAATTTTCTTCTTGTTGGAAGTTAGCTGCAGGCTAATTCTGTTCTGAGTGCAGTCTAAGGCCTGAAACATACTTTTCATAATGCAGATTTTTCCAAAGTACACAATGTCACTTTTAACTCGCATGTGATTTTTGCTATAGTTCAGTCAGTTTTCCCACCAAAGGGACATAAGAACAATGAGTTGTTACACTGTTGCTGCTGCATTTTGTGAAAAATATCGTCTTGCTAAAAAAATACCCGGTTTTCACCTACAAAATGTCTTGATGTCTCGTTAAAAAGGTTCCAGGTTCCAAATCTGGATTGAGTACTCACTTAATCTACTGTATATGTGGTTTGCAGAAACATACAATGCCAGCCGGCTCTGGGCTGACTACAAATTTGAGCAGCAGAGGACGGAAGTTCAGCACGGAAACTCCCCCAACAACAAAAAATAACGTTAACGTAACCTGCAAATACATTTAGCCTGTCTTGTAGCATGTATTTCAGCAGCTTTAAGAGCCAAAAGGAGGAATCAGCAACAGCACTGAATCCTGACCAGCTTCATAATGTTTCTTAACTGGTCTTGACCTCCGACCTCTGACCCCCCCGACAGGAAAAAGAGCTTCCTCTCCAGAATCAATACAGTGTCACATTATTACTCTGTCAGTTATTAAAGGATTTATTTTGAAGAAATATCAGAAGGTATTGAATGTGAGACTGATATTAGATTACATCATGACCCACAGACGCATCATAAAGAGTCACGTTCATCAGTTGTCAGATCATGACTCAGCTGAAAGATGTTGCTTCAAAAATGTTGCACCAGTTGCACTCATGTTAACCAGAGTTTGAGTTCGAGGACAGCGTGAGAGGATCCTGCAACTCATGTACGTTAAAGAAAAAGTCATTTTGGAGAAAACGCTTATACTTTTTTTTCATATGGTCAGTTTGGAAAATCCATCATGCATCTGGATACATTTTTGTTTATTTTTATTTTGTTCATGTTGGTGGAATTAACAGCTTTCACTCACATGTAACCAAAGGGAGTTATAAGCCTCCAGAAGTGCATGTAGAGTTGGACATGGGTCAGAACACTCAGCCTAAAGCTTCTCATTTTTTTCATTTCTTGCTGTGTATGGAATAAACAAACGAGATATAACACAAGTGATGAGCTTTAGAGGTGCTAGTAGGCAGAGCCAGGCTAGCTGTTTCCCCCCGTTTCCAATCTTTATGCTAAGCTAAGCTAATTGCCTCCTGGCTGAATGAGCGGTATCGATCTTCTCATCTAATTTTCAGCATGAAAGAGAATAAATGCATGTCCCCAAATGTTTCACGTAACGCCCCAAGAGAAATTTGACTGGTTTGTTACAATTAGAATTTTCAGCAAAATGAAAAACAATAAATAAATAAAATTTAACGCAAAATCGTTTTTAAGTATCAGAGGGGTTTTTTAAGGTTTACAAACACATTAACCTCATTTATTGCTCACAAAACCTTCAACACAATTGAAATCTTTTGATGTTTGTTCTTCTCTGCACTGTGTATACTCTCATTGTCACATTGTTCACATTTCACAACCTCTTTTTCTTGTTTCTGTATTTTAGGACTTGTAGAATTTGCAGTTCTCATATCACCTGTCCTGTAACAATTTGGGCTGCTGACATCACCAGGTTTCTGTTTCTGTATTTCTTTAAATAAAATTATTTTTTTAAGGAACAAATAACAGCACCATCAATTACAAATAAATTCTAGACAGCCTACTTTTCTGAAACTGACAAAAAGTTTCTAAAGGAAGGTGAAGCTATAAACGACACATGAGTTTGAATATTCTTATACAGATTTTTTAAAAAGCTGCAACAACCTGATGGAGAATATATTGTATGTGAGAGTGTCAGACAGTGAATAAGATGTTTTTTTCCCAACCTTCAAGGCAAATCCTGTTTGTTAAGAGGTCAAGAAAGATTAAAAAGTATTAATCTAAACTGCCATTTATTTTATTTACATAAAATAAAGTGTAAAACAAAGAGTTTGAGTCTTAAGACGAGGCTGCATTTTAACATTAAGGGATTGTAATGCTAACGAGGTGTAACCAGATTTCTGCTTCCTTCCTTGTGAGTCAGTGACACGCGGCAGTAATAACAAGTAATTAGTATGTTATCTGGTTCCATCCTCTTCATCCTCTTAATATTGATTCAGATGCACTGCTGTGATGTCCTGTCAGGGCGTCGTTACAAGATGAGCTGATGGAGTGTAAAACAGTGTTGACTCACATCCTGCCTCAAAGTGAGGTGCTGGTTTATCATCTCACCGTGAGCACAACAAGGTCAGTGAGAAGTGTAATTGCAGCGCTGTGCATGTGTGCTTCTCTGTGTTGGTGCAGAAACATGAGGCCAATCTCACTCTTCATCAGTAAAGGTTTGCAGATTTGTGGGCCACGTGGTGACGATTCAAAGTGCTTTACAAAGGCAGTGAAAAGCATTAGAATGGCAAAAACAATAAGCAATAAAAACCAGGATCAAATACTGACTCTTTGGGTCAGTATGGCGGTCCCGGTGTAAATACTGGAATTCTGGAATTCACACTTGGTGGGCAACGGGCGTACTGCTGAGGAACCAAGGAAGTGCAACGTCGAGTGCAACATGTTTAATAAACTTTGAATAAACCACCCAACTGCAGAGACTTGCTCTGTTTGATATAAACACCATCACATTGCAATTGCTTGACTAAACTGCTCCATAGAGACGTACAAGCACACACAGGACAGTTATTAGGTGCAGACACATTTGATTGGCAGCAGAAAAGATCAGTGGAAGACTGTTTCTACAGTTCAACCTCACTTTAATCCAAATGTCCACCCTCTGGACTTGCGGACTGAGACCTCGCACACTTCAGTCATACGTGCAGTGATGTGTTCACTGTCATCACATCATCGTAAAACTGCCTTCTACTGTTATACATTACAGAAGACCAAACTCTTCATAACTTTTTATTTTTCATTGCCGTTTTCCCCGAAGCATTCATTTGGAAATCGGAGGAACAATAACATGAAATCATGTTGCAAAATGTCAAATTTTCATTCCAACACTGAATCGTAATGTTTAAAAAGGCAATCAAACAAAGCAAATGTGCAGATGTCTTCCCCGTTTTGTTTAATGCTGCCTTTAGGAGTTTCTAAAGCATTGCACTCACTGCAGCTCTAACGCATGATTGTTGCAGTTGGAATCGTTTTGTCGGCCCTCCATGTGACGCATTTTAAATGTCAGTGTAGTTTAATGTTTGTTTTCCTTATTGTTTCCCTTCATATAGTAGCAGTAAGAAGTTTAATGGTCATCATATAACCCAAGATTATATAATGAAACATAGATAGTAGTTCCCTAAGCTACATACAAAAAATCTAAAAAGTTGATGATGAATAACCAACAGTGTCTTCAGTCATTTCACATGTTATCAATGCATTTTCTTCTTATTGCGTGTCATTTAACGCCGTCCACATTGAGCTTTTCTCATGAATTTTTAGGCGTGAATGTGAAATAGAGAAAACAATGTGAGACGACGTCGTATAAAGAGCGAGAAAGTTGCAGGAGGTCGGGGTGGCGGATGGGTCAAACGAGCAGTGGACCAAGTTAAGTTACGTAATGTTTGAACTTACATCACATAAGTAACGTGACAAGGTTTTTTCCCCTAAAAACTAACTAAAAGTCGTTTTGTTGCCTAAACTTAACCAAACTGAGACTGTAGGTCATCTGACTAAGACAACAAACGTCACGATGAATTCAGGAGTCTCATAGTCTGTGGGAAAAAGCTGCGTCATTGTCTGGTGCTACAGCGGCAGAGTGAACAGTGACCTTGACCTTTGACCTGTGACCACAAAAATCTAATCAGTTAACTCCCAGGTCGTCACGTACTGATGTTTTGTCATGCGCCCTTCGCGTCTCCAGACGGGCGAGGTACCCTTTGGCGTCGCCAGCCGACGCACTAAGTCTTCCCTTTAGCTCGTGCCTCACGTCCTCGCGTCCAGGTCTGACTGAGGCTTATTAATCATAGCAGAGCACTTTAAAACATGTCTGGAGGAGAACTTAAAAGGTTTATTCCTGAGGTCTGCAGAGCTGTTAATGTATTTCATCAGATCTGTGCACTTTCTCTGAGATATTATTGAAAAAACTCACACGTGTTTTGGCTAAACTGAAAGACTTTAGAAGCTTGTATGTCCACAGATAAAGTCTTAATCTCACAGGTCAGAGCCTGTGAGCTGTTTCAATGTGAGCTACAGTTACAGAG
>JBBPCS010001397.1:0-15179 GCA_037974645.1 Hollardia meadi
CAACCCCCCCCCCCCCCCCCCCAAAAAAAAACTACTGCATGTAACACTTTGCTCTAACATTGATTTACAACCAGGTGGAACATTTTCCAGTGAGAGCTCAGTGATCTCTGATGGAAAGGAAATATTGATGCCCACATGAGTGACTGACTAGATACAGTGAAAATGTCTCCTCTTTTTGCCAAGCAATATAAAAAATGCATAAAGAGGAAAGCCGGATCTAAGAATTCTTGAATATATTCTCTGTTTCATTAAGCCTTGAGTGGGTGGTGTCTGGAGTGGAGAGATCTCAACCTTCAGACATTTCTTTTCTAATTTAACCTCAGAAACTGACTCTGTTGGAGGGGGGTGGAATAAATCATGCATAGGGATATGGGTTGTCTTTGTGGAAAATAACTTCCATGGGATTAGTAATTTGTTAAAGTCCAACATCATATCTTGGTATCAGGTATGTGGGCAGTCCAATCACCTTTTTCTGCCTTTTATGATGCCTATAATGTTCAGCTTTTGTTGACACTGCCATACAGGATGTTATTTATATACTGGACAGCATTATATTCAGACATCTTACAAATGTTCTGGCCCCCTCATGGACCTAAATAGAAAGGACAGAAAAGTAGAAATACCTCATTATAATGCAGTTTGATGCAAAACCACTTTTAACTATAACGTAATAAATACAAAATTGAAGTTACACATTTCCGAATATGTCACCAAAAACTGAACTTTATGAGCTTTGTAAAGATAAATGTTATGGCAGGACTGTTGCAGTAGCTTACAGGTATACCTAATAAAGTAGCCACTGAGTGTTTAAGAATGTAATGAACAGAATTATGCCATTAGACTGACAAATGCTTTGAAACTAAGTCAGAGCTTAATCATTTTTGTGAAACACCTTCAGCAAAATCAAGTGCTATAATACACACATGTATTGATAGATCAAAATAACGTAGCTGTCTGAATTTTAGAAAGCAACTTAGGATCATTCATCATTTTTTATCAGTTATGGTAATATTTTATTCAGCAAAGTAATTACTAAGATCTGGAACCACGAAAAACATTGCTACAATGAAGTCCAACTGAGAAACTCAAGCAGTCAGATGATCAGACAGGTTGTAAAGAAGACAGAATCTTAATTTGACAATTTTCCTTTTTTTCTCTTCCAAATAAGTTGGTATATCTCAGTGGTCTTGATTAGACAAATTATTTCTCCCAGGAGAATTCTTGTTTCAGCCAAAAATGGTTTGCCAAATCTAACTATAACCACACTTTAACTCAATCAGGTACTTGATGTGTCTTTGACTGAAATAATACCAAAGGGGCACTTTATCCCATAATTTTAAAAGTGAATTTTTCCTTTTACCTGTAGTGCTATTTATCCATCTAGACTTTTTTTTGGTGTTAGTTGCCAAGTTTTGGAGATATTGGCTGTACAGATGTCTGTCTTATCTTGAGTATAATATTAGTTCGCTTGTGGTGCTCAGAGCGCAAAAAAAAATATACATTTGAAAAACTCAACAGCAAAGTCTCTTTCCAGAAATCATGATCCAGTTACTCAAGATAATCCACAGACCTTGTTGTGAACAGTTTCATTTCGAACTATTTTCTCTTCATATCACCGTGCAGAAGGAAGTGTGCATCTACTCGTGGATGACAGGCTAGCTAATTGAGCTAACTCAGCAAGCTAATGTTACAGTTTACAGCTGAGGTGGACAACAATATTTACATCGTGCCCTGTTATGAGTTTTTATTGTTGTAAGACTGCACACAACAAGGTCTGTGGATCATCTTGAGTACCTGGGCCATGATTTCTGTTGAGTTTTTAAAAATATTTTTTTGTTGCTTTGAGTATCACGAGCAAAGTGCCATGTAGTTCCATTATATTCGAAAGATGACAGACATCTCAACAGCCAAGATTTGCCAACTCACACCAAAACAATCTAGATGGATAAATAACACTACAGGTAAGAGCAAAATATTTATTTTTGATATTTGGGATGAACTGTACCTTTAATCTATGGATGACGGAGGTTCTCCCAAATAAACATATGGCATCAAATGCTAACCCACTCTACTGATTGTTATCCAGCCCTGCATTTTAGGCCTTAACATGAAGGTGTATTTTCTTTTTGAAAAAGTAACTCAATTTAATATACAATACATAACTTTATTAATAGCAAAAATCTGTAACAGATGAGTTTCAGTTGATGGGTATGTAAATAATGTACTTTTTGGCCCAGGAGAAACAGCTTCCAACGCCATAGACACTGACGAACAAGGGTCGCGTGTTGAGGGGTGCTTATCTGTCTGTGCACTGCTTAACACAATGGTGGGGAAGACGTTGGCAGGACTAGAGACATAAGCTAGGTAACAAAAATGTGGCAGCCTGGACAATGTTGACGAGGCATAAAACCTCTCGTTGAATATAAATGGGAAAACCTGCAAGATAGCTCTTTGAAATAAATCATCTGTCACTGCCAAGTTTGCATAGTCTCAGCAAGTTTCCTGAAAAAAAGCACCTCTTTCTTTAAATGCAGTGGTCGTGCAGCAGAAGGAGAAGCACGCTACTGCTTGCTCCTATGAAATTTTACTTTGAGAACATAGAGGCCGTAATGTCAAAACTGGGGGAGGCCATTTTCCTGGATGACCCGTTGCTTTACCAACATGTCCATGTGGAAAGGGCCCAAATCATGACAACTAAAAGAATAAGGGGTTCCAGTAAACAACAAGATTCCATGTTGTTAACTCTTCAGCTGTGATACCCAATGCAGAGCCTGTGAGGAGAGCCAAGAACAGGAGAGGAGAGCTTGGCAGCGGTGAGGGGGAGCCGCTGGCATCCACCCTGCACAGCCTTGCAGGCGTGTACATGGAATGAATCTTATCAAACTTGCATAAGTAAAAACTAAGGACTTCAAAAACACACTTTTGAACATGTGCCATGCATGTGCCATACATGCACTAATAAGGAGCGCATTTGGCAACAGTGCCAACATCATATAAACTCCCTCACTGTACCCGGCCTGCCTCTCTGTTCTCACTGTTTCCAAGGAGACTGCAGCACATTGGTATTCTGAAGGGACACTTTATAAGCAATTGTGAGAGAAAGAAAGAGAGGGACAGCAGGGGAGAGAAAGAAAGCTTAAAGATAGAGATGGTGCAGTAAGTAAATACATATGTGTCGGGAGAGCAGAGAGAGATAAAGACAGTGTCTAATATTTCAGAGAAATGCTGTGAAGCATGTGAACAAAGAGGTGGATGGTTGTGAATATGAGAATATGCACATTCCTACAGGCGCCATTTGTCTTCACCACACAGCTTTGTTGTTTCCATGGCGAAGGATCTTATGATGCCATATGTGATTGGGCATGTGGGTGTCGTGAGCGATGCATACACTGTATGCAAGCAACCACACAGCACTATGTTGTTCCAATATGAAACCCTGTGATGTCAACAGTCGTGACTCATGCGGATGCAGGACGAGAAAAGATTCCTTACCCATAAACTCGATGCCCAAGTGATCTGTTGTTTCAGGCAGCAGGGAGAAGAGGGGTGAGGGTTAGGAGACAGAAAGAGAAAGAAAATCAAGTTAAGAATACTGCATGTAAGCATCGTGTCACAGCGTATAGCCAGATCATTGCTGACTTGTTGTCCTCACATGTAAGTTGCTGTATCGATACTTTATCCGTTGTCACATGGAGTCAGAAGGCACATGCCAGCAGCGTTACAGGAAATGACAAGCGGACACACATGTGGACACATGCTTGCTCTACTGTATTTAGTCAGTGGTGATAATGCATTCCTCATCCTTAACCCTGACCTTGACCTAATCTTAACCTTAAAGCCCTCACTCTCAATCAGCTTCTCACTATGGGCAGATAAGAGATTTCGAAAGGTTGATTTCATATACTCCCAATGCACAAATTAAGAATTTGACTCAAAATCTGATGACAGTTGAGGAGTTGTTTGCTTATGTTGTGAGGTCTCAGTCAGTCAAATGTGATAAAACCACACCCACATACAGAAATGCAGTAGCACTGAAAGTGTATTACACTGATATAACATTGTTGGACTCATGATAAACACTTTAAAAAGTCAAAATCAGCACACACATTAACGGCGTGGATTTTGACGCTGCGACCACAATTACATGTTTGTTGTAATTTTCCAGCTAAGCATATAGATGGGCAGAGCATAGACTGTATGAAAATGGGCGTAGTGTCCATGATGTCATCCATAGGCTTGAGAAGAGCCATTGTGAAGCTCATTGTCCCCTTTGCCATCTTGGCAGTGCCTGACTCAGCTACTCCAAAAACGGGCAAAGAGGCGGAGCATGCACTGAAAATCTGTTAGTACAATCAACCACACAGCAAGCCGTGTAATTAGTCTGATATTTGCATAAGGCACCAACACCACCAACAGTAGACAGCTAGCGGCTAGCTGACACTTGACTTAACTTATAAGTTAACTAAGAGGAAATGGGAATTGCAGAACATTCTGGGGCGGCGCCACCATATTTAGAGGATAGCGTACCAGCTGTCATCATCTGTTAGTGTCACCGCTCAACATGACCATGTGACCTACTGACCATGTTGAAACTCAAGTTTAACTGAGTTACAATGGGTGAAACGGGTTGAGATTACCAAATTGGATAGGCGGTGTATGTGTACAAGTGTAGGCTAGTATCCTTTACTTTCAAAAGAAACACCTAACACGTGCAAAATTGATCACTGTCTTGCAATACACAAATGAAGAACTTTCAGATTAGAAATTTCTCTTTACTTTGGTTATACAGTACGTATGCCTTGACAATTTATGACCTTGTGCTTTTAAAGAACTACTGTAAATGATTGAAATTTCTTATGATGGTTTCATCCCTAAAAATCATCCTTTGACCTTATTGAAAAAAGAGAGTTTCATTAGAATTAAGAATATTAAGAATAAAGGCATTTCCTGGACTCTATAGGAGTGGAAATATTCCTCTCACTGACTGTTAGAAAATTATCTAGAGAAAGTACTGAGGTGCTGTCTGTGGTGTCACCGCTGGCTTTTTACCGCACTGACGGTGACTTTATCTCCTGAGTTGGCCTGCCCTACATCTTAGAGTGGGTGAGCTGGTCTTTATAATGCGAAAAGCTCTGTCCAATCTGACCCCAATCTTTTCAGGCAATGTTAACACGGATGTAAGCGGATCATTTTTCACTTTACCAATGACCCAGAGACCTCTCTCCACCGCCTTCTGGATTCCTACCTTCAAAAACGCCTGTGATGTGGGACAGAAAAAGATGAAGATAACTGCTACTCTCACATGAAAGCTTTTGAAAAAAAACATTTTTTTTTTGGACAAATATTTGTCAAACATGGTCTTTGACTAAATCCTCAAAAAGTCCACAGTGATGCATATTTCTAACAACGTAGAATACATTGAGTTAAGCAGCAACTGGAGGAACATCTTTAAGTGGGTTGTATTCAAAGATTGGGGATTTGCTTATCGTAACGTTTCTCAAAAATAATTAAACAAAATAAATGACACACCTTTTTAAAAAGCAAACAAACAAAACAAAGGGGGGTTAAAATTTCAGGTAAGACTAAAAATTACATCATTTAGTAAAAAATACCACAAGATAGAATCTGATCTCACGAGAAACTAATAAGTACATAAAATAGCAGAACCCATAAGATGTTACTGAACACGCAAGAAGTTTGTGATTCTTTGTTTTTTGTTATCCTCAAAATAGTTGATAAAGGAACTGAACGTTTTCTTTTTAAATGAAATGCTCTTAATCTTCATTTGTTATTTATTCTTATTTATTTAGAATTCTTAATAACAACAGTGCACCTATATTTCTTTCCCATGGTGACCCCATTGACCTCTACAGAGCCCAAATAAAATGTCAGTGTGACCTGTCCTTTGAAATTTTGCAGCTTTGCAGCCCTTTTGTGCAGAGCTGTAAGTGCTGCTACTGTCAGGGTTACAAACTCAATTTCCCATGGAGCCCAATGAGTAGAGCCTAGCACTAAAGCTGCCAAGGTTAGGGATTTCATTTTCTCTGTAGCTTGGTGGGTAGAGCATATATCAGCACCAGCACTGTCAGGATATGAGCTTCAGTTCCCCTTGGGGCCAACCATACTCAAGATGTATGCACTCCTGCAACTGTAAACCACTTTAGATGGAAGGGCCCACAAAGTGTCATATGTTAAATATGCTCTGTGGGAACTGATAGCCTTTGAATCATGATGTTGGCCAACAGATAACCACTGGAGATGCCACATTTGAATCCAAAACAGGCTGGAAAGTTCCAAAAACAGTGAATTTTTACCCAAAAAAAGGGATATTGTTTTCCTAACACAAAAGGTTTACCAAAGGGATGCAGAAAATGAGGAAGCTAGATTCTTGACTCAGAAATGATGTGGAAAAAAGACAGTAACAGTATGATATTAAGACAGAGAAATTCAGACAAAACATAGCAACACCCTTCCTGCAGGGTTGTACGGACATGTGGCCAAGAGGGACAAACCTTGAAACTGAATCCTACTCATTTAGTGAAGGTGTATCAGCCCCTTGATTTGATCTGCTTTAACATTTTGTTGTTTTTTTGTTTGTTTTTGGCCCTTGCTACACCCTTCCACCAAGTTTCATGAAAATCAGGCCAGTAGTTTTTCTGTAATCCTGCTGACAAACAGAAAGACAAACCAACAAACCGGACCGAAAACATAACTTCCTTGGCAAAGGTATTAATGTTGAGCAGTTCAATCTATTATGCATCATATTTCTTTTTATATTTTATTTATATTACATGTATTGTACCCTGCATAGGATAAGCGGCGGTAGATAATGGATGGACGGATGGATGGATGTATTTTAAGATTGTTGTACATGGTAGGTCATTATAGATTTTTATTCATTAATTCAAACCTTAATTTAAGCCTCAAAAATCATTGCGGTTTCTCTCATTTGCAATGATGTTGATGCAGTGATGCCATTTACAAAAATAATTGAAAAGTTAAACATTTTAAGTAAAAGTACTCAGCGAAAACAATTGCACACTGAGGTAAAGTGCTTTGAAATCATTGTCGTGAATTGCCCAGGGGTAGTGAAAGTGCCGATCTTGACAATGTTTTCTAGATAATTCCAAAATTGAAGGCAGATTTTCTAACTTCAGAATAAACCCATGGGACTTGACCTGTAGAGCGAGTTTGGTAGGGTTGGTGGTCCAGTCCAGCATAGATGTTATTAAAGGTGGTGAAAGTCCAATGAGGGATTTATATATAAAAAGATACAGATGTGCGTCTGTGCCAGAGAGGACCAGCCAACCTTGTTCTATAGAATGCAATGATGAATCTCCAGTAATGAATCCTAGGGCAGAACGATAGACCGAGTCAAGAAGTTCCAGTGTGGATGTTTAAAAATCCTTAAGATAATTTACTTTTAGGATAAAATGGAAACGCTCAGTACTTTGAAATGGTTCAGTTCATGAGTAAATGTAGTTAATGACATTACATTGCTGGTTTTTAGGGTTCTTATTTAATTACAAACAAAGCCTTTGCTAAGATAGTAAAGATGCTGTTTCAAATGGCTGAATATGTTGATACAATTGAGAGTATAATGACGTGAAGAATTTATTCTAATCCAGTGCTTTTAAAACTACTGACTCGCTGCAGTTTGTTGACACTGAATCTGACATGAATGGACTGTAAAACCCATTGAAATGTCCTTGGAGTGTATAATCCTTCTCACAGTCTCAATCTTCTTGACAAATAAACAACACGCATCACAGAAAACCAATGTGGCATTTTACATGAAAGTAGATACTCCCCACTGTGTTTATGTGTGTGTTTGTGTGTCTGCAGCCTGAAGCTGAGGCAGGTGGCACGAAGTCTGTAGCCTGTTGCCCTACTTCCACTCCCTGTGGACCCACACATGGTGATGAGGATATGCTGGATATCTGTGTGTGCGTGCTTCCTGCCTCCTTTCACCTCTGGAGTGAGCCTCACATTGGAAGACATATTAGCTGACCTCCACTGAGACAAACGCCATGTTGATTTACAGAACCCTCTCATTTGAGAACACTACTGTATATATCATATTATGCCATTTCTATATGATTATGAAATCAGCAGTGGTGGCTTGACATAACAGAATATAAAACTTTGCAGTGGTGCTCATGTACTTTATTTTTTTCTTTTAATTCGATTTAGAGTTTATCTAAGTTACCTGATAAATCTAGAAACATCCTGTCAGACAACTGGTTCACCTTCAACCATGAGGAAAGGACACAATATACTCCTACACAAAAAGAGTGAATGCAAACAATATTTTCATTCCTGAGAGAAAAATGGATGTGGTAAGCATCACCAAGTAGGTGTCTCTTGTAAAGGCTAATGCCAGGGTTAGGCCATGCTGCTGTGTTAAAAAATGCATACATACAAACAATACTCGAAAAGGTGCTATTGCTGTCTGACTGAACCATAGTGCTCAAAACAATTGATTATGTCATTTTAATTGACAGATTGAGGCTGGTATCTGTGGGACTACCTTTAACTAATTCATATCTTATCCATCAATCAGGAAAATGTCAGTGTCTGTTGCTGATTATGTTTCATTAGCATGATTAATTACATGTGATGTACCTCAAAGGCTGAGGGCTTGGGTGTACTTTTGTCTTTTATTTGTGCCCAGCCGATATGGGCTCATTAAAGTTTTGCAGTTATGAAACAACACTTCTTAGAAAAGAACATACAGTAATTGAATACATAAAAAAATACATTGCAAACAAAGAACAATGACTCCTACACCAAGCCTTAGAAATACAATCTGCCACTAAAAAAGATCCCACCCTAAAACGCAGCCCAAGTCTTGTATCCTCCAACCAGAGCCGAGTACAGTTTCCGAACAGCATGGCTCTTATTATCATATAAAGAGCAACAAAACCCCATATAGACTGTGTTCAGTCTCAAAATATTTGTGTCCTCTTTGAAAAAAAAATGCAGGTGACAAGAACTAGCACCCAAATACAATGATGTGCATCATTTATTTTCCATTTATTCGGTGTGGGACTACTAATGACAAATTTAATTGCCTGGAGTGGCCACCTCAACACTGACTAGAGGACAGGTGAGGAATGGCAGAGTCTTAAGGGAGGGGGTACTTCCTCCAATGATGGGAATTGGTAATCTAAATATGTTTTATTTCAATAAAAATACTACTAAAATACATTGTAAGTTTAGTGCTCCTGGTACTTTTTAGTCTGAAAGGTTTCACTATGCTATATTCACTATTTACATAATATACTAAGTGTCTTACCTTTATGGCTTCAGTTAGTTCTTTGCTGCTTTTAATAAGATGTTTCTCTTATACAAATTTCCCTGTGCTACCTTTGTTTAATACATATAATGTTTAGGTTTGTGTGTCTCAAAGTACACAGCAACACACCACGAACACACATATTTGTCATCCCGTCTAAATCACTCTTTCAGATAGAAAATCAAGTATTCTACAGATGGGCATGAGGGAGTGATTGCATCATGTTCACATCTCAGGCTGACTGATAGCTTCGTGTGCAGAACAGAGAATGCACTACATGCTATTTCCAATTAGAGCACAGCACTGTTTAGAGTGCAGGAAATAAATTGATATTTTGACAGATGGTGGCTCTGGAGGAGCAGCGGGAAACTGAATGATCACATCGGATTGTCTGCTATTTGGCCTTGATGAAATTCTATATGGATAAGTCACACAATCATGTGATGCAACATAGGGTCGGGATTGTTCAGTTTGGCTCTGTGTTGCTCTGTGTTGCACAATATGTAGTTGTTTACTGGATTTTGCAGGGGGATGTACATATCCTTTGGTATCATAGCTTGTTTTGTGCAGTAAATACAAATACAACAGCAGGAACTTCTTCTTACTCGTAGTAGCTAGTATTAATTGTTCTTGAAGTATTGTTATTATTATAGTTAGCAGTATTTGTATGTAGTATTCAAAATAGCAGACCTGCCAACCTTGAGAAAATATTTGGAGAACCACAATGGTGTAACCACTTTGCTTTGCACATGGTTTTTCCCAACTCTCCACCTGACCCTCAAGTTATTCAACATATAAATCCACTATGAAGAAAACAAACAAACAAAACAAGTCTTGTGGTGATGGAGATTTCCATTTTAAACCCAGGATAAATAGCCTGCACACTACAGTTGTGCATTAACGTGATGTTTCAAATGACTCAATATACCTCATTGGTGAGGTCTGCACTCTACTGAACATATTTTCTAGTAACAGAAATAATTATTGACAAAAATGTACATGAAATGATTACCATTACCAATACTGATTGAGTTGATCATTTATAACTGCTATAAATGCCTCATTTTTTAAGCAGTTTGGAAGTTATGGTAAAGTTTACCAGTGTGAGCGTTGGACGCTAAAACCCGACTACAGTTATCATTGCCCTTAACTGCCACGTCAAACTCTGATGGTAAAAAAATTAGAAAAAGTTCTGTCACAAACTAAATCACACTCGTTTGACTAAAATTTGAGGGCATGTCATTATGTTATTAGCTATAACCTGTAGCTCTTTGAATTCCTTGAACAGTCAGCCTGTCTGGAGTTGGATGTGTTGGTCCCGCCTGTTCTCATCTCTAGCTCGTCAGTTATTGACATTTTGTCACGGCTCCTCCTGTCTCCTAAGCGGAGTGCTGCACGCTGCACACCCTCCTACGCACATTGATGCAACTCATAATATGGCTTCACTCAAAACACTCATTCTTAAAGTAACAACGTTAATAAAATAGGGTATTGTACCATTTTTAATGGCAGGGTATTGCATTGCTTTCTAGTATCGCTATAGCATGCAACACTAGTAGGCGTACATCAAATAGGGCTAATGTAGACTATCTTTGAATGTTGGCCTTTGTATCTAGAGGTTTAGCTCCTTGGTAGCTAATGACAAAGTCATAATTGCACAATGTGCAAAATGCATGGTACATGGACAAAGCTACTGACAAATTATTATTTCCACACAGATTAAATTTTTATTTTTTTTATTTTAAATGCTGGAGAAATATACCATTGTCAGCAGCAAAAAACAATAGCAATCAGCTTAAATATTAGATTGGAGAGCTGAAGATTCGACTGGAAATGGGGTAGAGGGAGGGAGGGGACAACATGCAGCAAAGGGCTAGAGGTCAGAGTCGAACACGACCTGCTGCTGCGGCCTTTTGAACATGGGGCACATGCTCTATCAGGTGAGCACCAGGGCGACCCTCACATGTCTGTCCTAAGCTGAATGGGAGCATCCTGTAGCCCACTACAGTCGGACAGATTAATGGCTGTGTGTTCAGAGCAAAAATGTTTAAAAATCCCCAAACAATCTATTTTGGTGAATGCCAGCCTCAATCATTGTCAAATTTGAATGTCATCTTTCTCTTACCCATTTCATCCTCAATTGTTTTCTCTTCCTTGTATTCCTCTCAAGCCCCCAGGACAGTGGAATTATAACATCATGTGATGCACGGGCCCAAAAATACTTTTTTCCATAAGCTTACATTGTGAAAGGAGTGGCTGTAAAACGGTGGATAAATGTTTTTGAGTGTCAAAACCCCCCCCCCCCCCCCCACCACCACCCCCACCACCCTCGCGAAATCACTAGTTTTGATATCAGAATTTGATCCATTGGGTCCATTACATTTGTAAAATCTAGAAGAGCCACACGATGAAATTATTTAATTGCCATTCAAGTTAGCAGAGCGCTAAAACGGAAGTTAACTGCTCGACCTGAGGAAGTCACTAGTGCGCCTGCTCTACGGGCCCCACAATGCGGAAGATCTGGGTAATTTTAGACCCGGGAAGTCAATAGTTTTTGACCGGGGCCCAAACTCTGATGCTGTATCTAGATTTCTCTTACTATATCTATGATTCCTCTTGTTTTATTTATTTTTTACCTTCAGCAGTTGCTATGGCAACAAGGTATTATATATACAAGGTACACAAGGACCATATTACAGAAACTTCCTAACTTGCGGATCCTATCTTAACTGTTTGGTAACCATGTTAGCTGGGGTTAGGACCTGGTTTAGGAAAAAAGTCATTACAGATTTAGATTAAGTCAATGTTCCTATCTTAACTTGAGGTGGGAAATGTGTATTACACAAGCATCCTAACTTCCAAAAATCTGAAATAAACCCTCCTAATTTAGGACTGTTAAGCTGTCCTAACTTTCACTTTTCCCCAATGCTGAAATCAACCTGTATGGCTGCTATTTTATTGCTTTTACAACAAGAACAAAAATATCAACATGCAGGATTTATTCACTGAGAAGCTTCCGGCAGACCCTGACGATGTGTTTCAGTTTGATGACAAAACGCTCGTTAGTTGATACAGACTGCCTCGGGCCATGATCCTGCAGTTAGCCGAGTGACTGTGACCAGCTTTAGAGAGGCCGACCCAGCAACACGGGGCTCTCCTGGTTGTGGTTCAGCTTGTCAGCTCGGCTGACATGTCAAAACTATCTCAGGCCGCTACGTCACGCTGTCCGTTACATACAGTTTCTAACTTGTCTGTCTTAAAGTTAAACGGCCGTCGTTTTCCCTCTATGTTTCAATGTGTTTCAGTTTGTTTCAATGAGGTGAGATGAAAAAAGTAGTTGCTGAGTGACAGACGTTAAAGTCAATAAGTGATGTTGGATTGACTATTTAGGATTTCCTAACCAGAGATAAGATAGGATTCGTTACTTAGGATTTGCTTCTGTAACACCAAATTGGGAAAAGTCCTATCTTTGATTCCTCCTATCTTTACTTAAGACTTAAGATAGGAAGATTCTGTAATACGGCCCCTGTATCTCTTGACCTGACAGAAACTCGATCTGAGCTGTCTGCTCTGCATCCATGAATCAGAGTGGTCCAAACAACATGCCCGGCGAGGATGATCTACTTGCTGCTTTCTTTACCACCTGAAATCCATTCAAAGTAACACTGCAGGAAGCAGCAAGGAATCATAGTCAACAGAGTCTGGAGTCATTTTTCATTATGAAGAATGGCAGAATTGGTGGAGAGAAAGGGGGAAAAAACCTTTCAAGCTCCAGTAACAAAATTTGTCATATGATGTGACTGATTATGAATTATCATTAAGTGTGCAATTCTAGAAAGCTGTTTTCAGCAAACAAAATCTGATAAACCTACTGTAAGCTGTCTGCTTGGTAACAAAAAGCAGATGGGAAATGTTAGGGACTAGCAGGTGAAGAAAGTTGAAAAAAGCATCTAAATCTCGGTCATTGGTGTAATTTAAAATATATTAACAACCCATTAAAAATTGTGATTGTGTCTAAGTTTCTGGCAGTATGAATCTTTCGATTCATTTGTTTTCATCAACTGAAACTAACTTTTTGCAAGTAAGTCTAAACCAACAAATCAATAACCAATTTCACGATAAAATAACATAGTGTGCAGCAACAGAAAATCCCAGGTGGCAAAGCAAAGTGCACTCCTGACAAATGTCCAGGGGAACCCAAAAGTTATGGGATGCTGAGCAGGAGTGTGTACGGGATCTTCTTTAACAAGACTGAAGCAAAGTGTAAAATGCAGAACAGGAAGAGGCTTAACAAGCCAATTTAACCTTAAGTGCTAAAACAGGCATACAGGAAGAAAAAAAAGTAAGTGCAGCAATCTTACAGCACTTGTTGCTAAATTTGACAATTCTGTGAAAGGGGTTTGGTTGAATTTACACAAGACAAACATAAATTAAAATTGAAACAGAAATTACAGGGTTTTGTTTGTTGCTTTTGCTTTTTCCAGTGCTGAATGGCACTGTTTATTTGCAATCAGCTCTTTTCCTAATTGCTTTCTTTGTGGCTCTCTTCCCTCTTTTTTCCCGTCTTCCTCCTGCTCTCTCTCAGACTTTCGATTATGCTCCTTCCATGGTGTGGAAACCTCGCTGCATCACACAGCGATTAACTACAGTTCAAGAAAATGGAAGCTCCAACAGATTCAGTTGTATTCCATTCTTCACACCCTTTCAACCATCACACTTGATCACAATGATTATCCATGGATGCAGATGCTTCTCTGACATGACAAAAAACCAAAGTAAATCCAAGATAAACATAAGATAAGTGGATGCAGAATAATCCGTGAGTGCAATTTATTTAAATCATGCTGAAAATGTTCACATTTCTACAAGCTTCTGTTTAAATGGTCAAATTCAGAAAGCCTATCAGGAGAGAGTTTAAGGTAATTATGATATTATGACACTGCAACCCTTCATTACAACCTTACCTACACGCATCCCTGCATTATGACCATTCATTTGCTGACAGCCAGGTGGGTGTTCAGGCCATTAGATGTCAGAAAATGCACACAATAACTCACTGCGCTTATTTTCTTGTTGTATCTGAAGAAAAGGCAATCTTCACTTCCATTTGTGAGTAACCACCCTCACATCATTTCCCGCTCGCCGCACAGCATTAAAGCAAAGTGACACAAAATGAGACAGAGAGGTCTAACCATACGAGACTACTTTTAACTGACTTTGCTTCATTTGGAGTTATAGGGTTGAAATCATTTTCACTCTCAAATGAACTGACTGAACCTTTTGGTGCTGCGCAAGGACAAACATTACATTAGAGATGTTTTTTTGGGAGCTTTGAGGCATTTTCATCAACATGAAAGTTGGAAGAAAAGGTATCTGCAATCTGCAGTGCAGAACAAATGTTTAATGTCAAATGATAGTGGTTTTAATCCAGTGTTTTAACATTTGGATTGAGTTTGGAGTTCACCCCAAAATTACAAGTCAGTCATTATCTACTCAGGCCTGTGCCAGTTCAACGTTGGGTCAATTTGGCTGAAAGCATTAGCATGGACCCTTGCAGCTTTAAAAAAAAAGGTGTAAATAACATCTTTTTAAATAAATTTGGGATCTCTGGGCTTAGGGATGACTGACTTTAAAATTTTGTTCCTTTAGGGCTGTGTTTCTAATCCATGCTGTTAGACAGGGAGATAAATAAATAGTCAGTGACAACTTCTGAGTCACCGTGGGAACACCTACAGCAGTGAGCTGTCAATCGTCATCAGGTGCGGCATCTCTAAGAACACATCTTTCTCTGTGGCCCTTAAGCTAAAACCTACACACACACACACACACACACACACACACACACACACACACACACACACACACACACACACACACACAC
>JBBPCS010001398.1:0-15179 GCA_037974645.1 Hollardia meadi
TTATCACGCTGATGTTTGTTCAAGTGTTCATTTTTCTGAGCAGTTTGGTTTTAATTAGTTATTTGATGCTATAAAAAGGGGCTGAAACCTCATGATTGACATGACGAGTCGAGCGGGTGTATGGGCGGGAACTCGATACCGCAGCTCCAAATTACGTCACAAGATGGCAGCGCTCGTATCCGGGATGCTTTGGCTTCACGTTTGGACAGTGGGAGGAAGTGGAGACGTGGTGGCCATCTTTATTTCTGTCTTTATTTCTTTTCTTATGTTCATACCTAATAAGTAGATGAAATATATAAAATGAGAAACAGTTAAGACATCTATACATTAAAACATACGTAGTATAAAGTGCTTTGTGCTATTACCCAGCTGTTTTTACAGTGCCTGTTGGCTAATGCTTGCTCTATTGCTACAAGTATTAATTAATTCCAGTAAGTATTAATTTCAGCTTATCAGGTACAGAAAGCTAAAACTAATGCAGTCTAATACAACAGTCCTGCAATAAATCCTACCTTCATGAAGGTTCTAATAATCGGAAATAGCTGAGCCATCTTCAGCTGTAAGAATTGCTGTTAATTTGAATGATATTTTGAATGTTATTGTTCCTTTGACAAATAATTTGAATAAATCCTCATGTTTTAGAGTCTCAAAGCCTCTCAAGTTTCAACAGATTTGATTGACAGTGGCTTGGCAACATCAGCGTATTTCTACTAAAGAAGCCCCGCCCACTTCAAACTCTGAGAAAAGCACAAACAGAACAAAAACAAAACTGGAAGGAAATATTTGCGTAGGAGCACATCGTGACCTTTAAGATTTGGAATTTTCCAGATGTTTAAAAGCAAATAAAAAAGAAGCACTTCAAAACAGTTATTTTAACTTTGTTTATGTGATGAATCCGTCTTTCAAGATTTCAAAGGGGCTGAAAAGATTTAATTACTGCTGCTACCACTGATAATGATAGTTTAAATCTGTGTGTGGTTCAGTTCAGACCTCGGAGTATTCTGTAGCTGATCTGCTCGCTCCTGTTCTTGTCTCCGTCCTTGGCGAACACCGGACCAGGCTCCAGCACTAACGGCCCGTCCTGCAGAGTCAAAGTCAAAGTACTTCGAGGAGTTAAAATGTCCCCTGTGACTGTTTTACTTTTATATCTATTCACATCAGATGATTGTGACTCCTGCATTAATGTAAAAGCAGCATTTTACTGTTGGAGTTCGTTGAGGTGGAGCTCATTTTGAAATATGTTTGGACTGAAACTAATGATTCTTTTCAATCTGGATGAATCAGCTGATTGTTTTCTCCATCAATCGATTGATTGTTTGGTTTGGAAACATCCTAAAGATAGTGAAAAACTGACACCTTTGCAATCTTTGTTTAATCCAAACAAACAGTCCAAACCTCAACATTATTACAAATACATTCAAATTATTAAACTTTATTTAAAGGAAAAGCAGCATTTCAGAAGCTGAAACCATCAAATGTTTCTACATGAAAAATGACAAACAATTATCAAAATAGTTGCCAGACTATTGATTTATTAATCAACTTGTCATTTCAGCAGTACTTCTATAATTTTTGTAGATTTTTATAAGTGAAAAAATCTTAATTTGTAAAGTAACTAGTAATTAAAATGTTTCTGTCCATCCAACAGTCCAAACCTCAACATTATTGCAAAAACATCAGAATTATTGTTTTTTTTAACTATAATCAAAATTTATTTGAATGAAAAATTAATAAAATAGTTGAACAACTCATTGAATTGCGACACTCCTACTGCTAAATATTAGGTGCCAGACCTGTGATGGCAGGACTGTAAGAAAATCAATCAGAAATTTTAAAAGTGAAAATAAATTAAGTGGAAATGAAGTCCTTGTGCTCCAACACTGACCTGCATGTGTTTGGACAGATGCTGTGAGGTGAACTATCACTCACCTCCTTCTCAGTGAGGTTGACTCTGCCTCGGTAGCCGGTGCTCACGCACAGTTTGGCCGTCCCCAAGTTGGTCCTCAAACACGGCTGAAACCACGGCGGCCGGTTGTCAACGTCCTTCACGTGCACCGTGACGGAGGCCACGGACGTGAAGAAGGGCTTGTTGGAGGCCGAGCCGTTGAGCGTGTCCTGGAACATGTGGCACATTTCACAGGTCAGAGGCAGAAGAGAAGCGGCTGCTGGCATGTTGTTTTATTATAAACGATCACCGTACCTGCACATGTAAAACCAGAGAGATCTTCTGCACAACATCGTAGTCCAGGATGCTTTTAACAATTATCTTTGGCCTGTTGATGTTTTCCAGACGGAAATATTTATCCTGGTTCAACAGAGCGAAAGATAAACTCCATAAATTATATTTATACAGCATCTTTTTTAAACAAAGTTACCATGCTCTGCATGAAAAACCAGACATTTACCATCACAGTTCAGTAAAATCAGGCAAACGAAAATACAGAAAAGGAAATGGAATAAAATACACAACAACAAGATAAAAAGAAATAAAAGGCTCTATATAGATATATAGATATAAAATATAGATTTTGTGAAGTGAGAAAGTTTGACACAAAGAATGAGGCGCTGAAAGTATCTTTCTTCTCTGTTTTTTTTAATAGGACAGACACAATGTCATCTGCAAACAATAGAAGGGAATATATCTGAGGGTGATGGTTCCCAACATGTTTGCCTTGTGAAGTCATTAAAATGAAGTAATGTGTTCCTGCGACCCTTCGTCACAGGGTTTTTCCTTCTCAGATTGTTTCATTTGAAGGATTTTTAGAGGACTGACAAGTATCCATTATTTATTTTTTTTAAATCAAGGGGAAAAAAAGAAAAATTAGAATTATGCCTCCACGCACCAGTCATGTCTGTCCAGACTCATATAATATATGTAGTGACTGATAGAGAGCTTGCTCACATGGTGCAACGACAATCACCTGAAGCTTAATATCAACAGAACCAAAGAGCTTGAGATGGACTACAAAGCTTCAAATATGGATGTTGCTGCAAAGAAGCTCTAAATTCTGAAACATTGATTCTTCACACACAGAAGATCTTTACAATCAGCACAGTTTGTCAAATTTTGTCAGAATTACCACATGAATTATTGAGTTATGACTAAAAATGTGTTTAATAGGTCACAGTGACCTTTGACCTCTGACCGCCATCATCTAATCAATTCTTGAGTCCAAATGAATTTTTGTGCCAAATTTTAATAATTTCCGTCGAGTTGTTCCTGAGATATCGCGTTCACAAGAATGAGACGGACGGACAAACCGAAAACTTTTGGTAATAATCGCCGGCACGAAGGCATAAAAATAAACTGCATTTTTAGATAAAATACTCTAAATTCGAGGTTTACTCATGAGCTTTTTACTGTATCGCCTGGTCTTCTTCAGCAATTAAAGAGAGCACATTATAGATCCACGTATGTGTTCCTAAAGTAGAGAATGAAACATAATTCTGTAACAGTTTTCTCTTATCCCCTCAATCATGGTGTGAAGCTCTAAGGTTGGGAACCTCTGTATTAAGAGACAGAACTCCTTTTATTAAATAAGCTGTCGGGCTCTTATATTTACATCAATAATGTTAAAATGTCAGTGTTTAATGAGCATCGTCTCCTATAAAGAAACCAATAAATGTTCATGTGTCAAATCTCTTGCTCTTTTCTTAAAAATGTTCTTACTGTGGCGGGCTCCAAGCGATAGTACAGCGGCTCTGAATCGACGTCTGTGGCTTCTATCAGTCCGACACTGGAGTTGACTGGAGTGAGCTGCAGGAGACAAAACTCAGGGTCATCGTCATCACAAACATGAAACACAAAAAATACTCAAGTACAAAAGTATTAGTATCAAATATACCAAAAGTAAAGGTGCTCATTACGAATAATCAGTAATATTTGATTTTAATCATTGATGCATTAAAGGTCCGGTGTGTGGGATTTAGTGGCATCTAGTCTGAACTGAACACCCCTCGTCTCACCCTCCCCTCCACCCTCTCTAGAGTCAGTGTTTGATTTGTCCGTTCTGGGCTCCTGTAGAAACATGGCGGACTCTGTGGAGGAGGAGCCGCCCCTTCTGATGACAAAAACATTCTCAGTGTCAGGTAATTATTCACTAATGAAAATATAATTATAAATATATTCGATTTCTGCCCCTAAATCTCGACAGACTGGACCTTTAATGTGAAGGTGGAGCTAATTTTAATGACTTTATATACTGCAGAGTAACTTAATCTATAATAATAGATCATATTTTATTGATGACATTTTGTATTAATAATCTGAATATGTAAAGTAATAAAATACATGTAGTAGAGTAACAAGTACAATGTTCTGAAAGGTAGTGGAGTATAAGTACCTTAAAACTGTATTGAAGTGCAATACTTGAGTAAATGTACCTTTCCACCACTGCATACAGCTGTGAAACATCAGCACTCACCTCGTTCACCTCTAGTACGAAGTGGTTTTGTGCAAAGTTTGGCGGGTTATCGTTCACATTTTCAACCAGAACTTCAACCGACTCGTTGACCTTGAAGAGTGAAGGAATCAGCTCAGTTTTCCATCGCGATGTCAGAGGGAAACACAGGGTATTGACCTGATGCTTACAATCAGTCACTAGCTCATTATCAGCTTGTTTGTTGATGAACTACGTGATACTGTGTTTGACTGTTGTACTCACAGATCTGGAGCCGACTCTGCTGCACTGCACCCACACCACCAGAGCCGCACTGGACAGGGACTAACAGAGACACACAGCACTTATGTAGAGTTTTAGAATACATTAAGGTCATTTAAACACACATCTTTTCCTGATTTATATAGAATCAAACTGCTAAAATTTGATTTGGTTTCACTTTAAAGTTGCTGTATGAAATATTTTAAACAGTCCTTCATGCCGTCACCACCTAGCTGCTTTAAAAATGGTCTTCCATTTATAATAATGTAAGTGTAAATGTAAAGGTAGTCTTTAATCATTTTCTTTGGGTTGTTCAAATCCTTTTAAAGTGAAACAGAAGGCAGAGTGCCATTTGCTTTCACATATTTGCGTGTTTCCTGTACAAATGGTATGGTAGGGAGAGCCTTTTTAAAGTCGCCAATAGTGGCTGATTAAATGTTAAAAGGACTTTCCAAACATGAAGCGAGTGGGACCGAACACAGCATCCGACGACAGACCGACGCCTGGCGGAGGCCAGTTTGACCACAGGGAATACAGAACCGAGGTGGTGTTCTTGCCCTGTTTGGCTCCTGGCAACCGGAGGCTGAGTTAGCTAATGGGACCTCTGCGTGGCTAACTGAGCTAGCAGTAACTGTCTAACAGCAGCTACAACAAGTCAGGAAACTCTGTAAACCACCTCGGCACTGGATTCTCTGTCATCAAACTGGCCTCAGTTTCAGTCTCGGAGGCTGTGTTCTGTCTCCGGCCTGAAAGACATTTCAGCTCAACTTTAAACCCAAATAGTCAAAATAATTTTGTCCCATTTCCTTTTCTAAACATTCTTCCTGAACCTCGATGGACAAACGTCATGAGGTCAAAGAAAGATGTGAAGGAGAATTCAGAAGACTTTGGCAAAGACAACCACGGTGTTAAAAGAATCTCTCTGCACTGACGGATGATTGGTGCATTGCTTGCTGCCGCAATGAATTATGGGATGGCATTTACAGGATTTGATCAATTCTCATCATGGCTGCCACTTTGATACGTCCGGGTCATTTCACTCAAAACGCAAAAAAAAAAACTATTCATACACAACTTCAGTTTCAGACTCTCTGCATCACAACTGGACTGAACCCTGCTTGGCTCCCCTGATTGGCTCCCCTGATTGGCTCCCCTGATTGGCTCCCCTGATTGGCTGATCTGTCCAATCAGGCCACTTTAAATGATTTGATATTCAAAGCTTCCTCTCATCAGGAGTATCTCATTTGAGCTGCAATTTTTTTCTTCACAATTATTCTATAACAAACCTTTTAATCTGAGCAACATGTTGTTTAAAACATCATATGAAACTCTTTAATTCTTCTGAGCCTCAGTGTGTCTGAAACAACATCTTAAATAGGGAATGATCATCTCAATTTGTGCTGCTTGGATATTATTTATATTACATTAGAGATATTATCTTATTGTGGATACATTAGTATATTGAGTATTGGTGTATATTTCGACCGATAAGTAAGAAGAATCGTGGATACGTGCATCTTGTCACAATTCTGGGGCCCTTATCAAAACATCAGCTGATACAACGTGTTTTAAATAATCACCTCATAGTCGAGTCCTTTCTTTACCATCAGAGCGTTTCCTTTCAGGTAGAACAGATCTTCAGGGTTCACTGTGACCTTCAGCGCTACGTCACTGCCGGAGATGATTTTCACCAGCTGGACGTCAGCCGTGTTGTTTTCCGGGACCGTCACGGGGCCCGGAGGAACGGTGCAAACTGAGAGAGGAGAGAGGCAGCCGATCAATTTATTTAGGACAGCGACAATCGACATCAGGCCTGAAAGTTCTTCGTCAAATGTGACGAGGAAACAACGGGACAGCTATGAACTCAAGGGGTAAAGATCTACAGATTATTAATCTATCGCCATCACGAGTTACGCTACAAATTAAGACTTTTGTACAGCACAACTGAAATAATTAGTCGATTATTAAATTAGTTGATTGAGAGAAATAATATTTTGATAATCATTTCATTGTTCCAGCTTCACAAATGTGAAGATTTGCTGCATTTTATTGTAATTCTTTGAAAACAAACATTGTGAAGGTGTCACTCATTGTGACGACATTTCTCACCGTTTTCAGAATGTTTACAAACCAAACAATCGATCGATTGATGGAGAAAATAATCGGCAGATTCATCCAGAATGAAAAGAATGTTTTTACATTAATGCAGGAGTCACAATCATCTAATTATATATAATAGAACTTTACTTTTAATACTTTAAGTACATTTTTCTGATTATACTTATAGACTTTTACTTAAGTAGCATTTTTATTACGGGAATTTTACATGTATTTAAACATTTTTAGTGTTTTTAGCATTAGTGTTCTAGTAAGAATCCGACAACTGTCTTCACCTCAAACATAATATTTTTTTCCCGTCACTTCAGGGTCCCATTCTCATCAACAAACAAACAGTTGGAATGGTTGACAGTTGGGTCATTCCATGTCAACTCACCAGAATCCAGAACGTTTCCCGGCTCATTCCGGGGATTTTCTTGAGAAAACTTCGACTAAATTTATGCTGTAGTTCTTCTAGTTATGATTTTTTGAAGTTTGCCTCTCACAGTTATATTTCATCCTTATTGTGATTCTTTGTGTCTTTCTAAGCCTCACAAATTGCTTCTTTTTTTTTTAAATCACTGGATTGGGTTGAAATCTGCACTGAACCTCAAATTATCCCCGAGACCCTCAGGATAATATGCAATATGTATTCATTTAAATAGTCGTTGAAGAACAACAGCAGAACTTACAGTTTGGCGTCTAGGCTGCAACCTCATCACTCATGAGCATCATTCAGCCCTTTGTATGTCTTCAACATGTTATCAGTTACTAATCAGACCAAACTCACACTGACAGAACAACTGGTCTCCCCACACCCAACCTCACAGCGCTAAACAATAAGGCCACTGCATCATTTGCAACCACAACAGCACAGGACACGCCCACTCAGTCAGCACCTTTCGGGAAAGCCTCATCGCTCCAGTCACACCCACCTCAAAAAACAGGCCTGCTGAAGTGCTGACTGTCATTATATGTCATTAGCGTGTGCTGTTTGTTGTGCTCTCGTTGCCCGTCTCACCAGCATTAATGTATGGATGAATAACAACCTTTTAAAGCTAAATGAAGAGAAACAGATTATTTTAATGTGGCCCAAAGAAACAAAGAATAAAACTGACTAATGTCACAAAGCTGGGATTTTCAGCAGTCAGACCTTTTTTAACTTAAACACTCGTTCACACGCTTTTATCACAACTCATTTAAACTATTGCAATTCCTTTTTTTTACTGATTTGCCTAAAGAGTAAATAAGAAAACAGCGAGTTCAGAACGCTGAGTCTGAACTTAAACGGGGAAAGACGCTGCACTGGTTCTTTTACTTGTTTATAAAGCTTTAAATGATCTCCCTCCTCCCTACGTTACAGATCTTCTTTCATTTTATGTTCCCGCCAGATCACTGAGGTCCTCCACTGTTTTTCTTCTTCTTTCTGTCTTTTTAATCTGGCTTTTAATCTGGAGTAATGTCTTAGCTTTTAAGATCTAAGAAGCGTTTTTTTATTTTTATTTTTTAATTTCAGGTGTTTATTTTATTGACTTTAATTATATCGACTTTTCTTGATCTTTTACATTTCAATGTTGCTTTGTGAAGCACTTTGGGCTGCACGTTTGCATGGAAGGTGCTATATAAATATCATATATAGCAGATATAAATATCAGATCATTCTTTTTCTTCTGCAGACTTAGAAAAGGTCATCAATGCTTTTATCTCATCCAGGCTGAACTATTGAAATGCAACCTAATATTGGAGTTAGCAGGAGCAGTTGATGCAAAATGCTTTTTAACACGCACGAAGAGAAGCGACCACATTAAACCAATCCTCGCTGCCCTTCACTGGTTACCTGTGACTTTTACAACTGATCTTAAGATTTTACTGCTTGTTTTTAAGCCTTGAAGGGTCTGACTCCTGCCTGGGATTGTTTTTAACCCTATGAGCCTGATCGCTGTTCGAGATCTTCTGTTGGGCCCTAATTGCTCCTAAATCTCGACTCGTCACCAAGGGAGCTCTGGCTTTTGCTGTCCGGGCCCCTCATCTGTGGAACCCCCTCAGTTTCCTCTTTAAAATCTCTTCTTAAAACGCACTTTTATCAAATTAAATGTTCTTAACTGATGGTAATTATCATTTTAAAGTTTGTATCTCGTTTTTCCTGCTGCCCTGAAAACAAACGCCACTGACTCTGGTTGTGTTAACATAATTGAAACTAAGAAATTTTCTGTATTTTCTATCCTTTTAAAGCGTTGCTCCCCAACCTGGTAGACAAGAATTCCCACTTTTTTCCGACTTTTGTCTCGTTTCTTTTGAAATACTGGATTATTTGACCTCTTCGGGCCTCTGAACATCTTTCAAATTACAAATAAGAAAAGGAATAATCACTCTCACAAGTAGACACGGCTTCATTTTTAGCCATAAAAGGTTGGGAAGCACTGAAGGAAGAAAAGGAGACATGAACTGTCTCTTTGCAGCCTCATCAACATCCTGCCCTCACCAGAGAGATGATGCCCTCCGCAGACATAAAGAGCTCTACTCACGTCTTTCAGCCAGACAAATCGTGCAAAAGCAGATGGCCACGATGCATCCGACGTTCACAGGTTTGCTCTTCGATTTCAGTTCCATGTCCTGATTTCAGAGGCACCAGCAAATGAAGTCCTGGAGGAGGATGAGGAGCCCGTGGTACCAGCTGGTACTCGTCCACATAATGCCCCGTCTGTGCTGTCCGGCGAGTGGGAGTCGACTACAGTTGCAATGTTTGTGACTTCATCGTACGGGCACATATTGCATGAAGCGCCTGCCAGCAGAGGACTCGCAGCCTCCTACTAACATACTTGCATCTGTTTTAGCCGGATGGGTCATTCTGTATTGGTGGCCCTGATGCATTCTGGGAGGGATCCAGCAGAGGAATGTTGGCAGCTGGAAACATTTCTCACATGGATCAACACTAAATATATACTTTTCAGTTCAGACAGACCCGTTTGTTGACACATTTACAAGTGATGTCGTGCAGTACATACAATGAGTGTAAAGATCAAACAGCTTCAATCCAAGCAGGTGAAAATACTTTAATCACAGTATATTTGCTAGGAAATTTTGTATATGTACGTACAGTATATACATGTATGGTACATATTTATATAAAATGGTGGCCGTTTTTGCTTGACGTCACGCTCAGGGTGGGAAGCTAAAATGCTGGGATATGTCACGCCGCTGTGTTTCTCGTTTCGAGTCGTATAACTTAGGGAATCTGATTGTTATCATATCATTTTTTTCTCAAATGATCAGCAACTGAAAAGACAATGGACAGTGACAATCTGGAAGGACCATATTTCAAGGTAAAACAACATGTTTTATAATCAATTAGCTGTTGCACTGGGTGACATGTTCCCTCATTACCATGAACACACACACACACACACACGCTGTAGTTTACTGTGGATTAATCCCCCGCTGAAAATAGTCCCCAACAAATGCACCATTTCCTCCTGTTTGTTCAGTAGGAGCCAATAAGGCTGGAGGTTAGCGACACAGGAAGTCAGAAAGCACTGAGAGTACCGTTTCCATTGAGAACACATGTAGCAGATTGTCAGCCTTACCCTTTAACACAGTGTTGACTGGTAAACAACACAGTCACACAGTAATCATGACAGAAAGTCACACAAACTGGGACACACTTAATGGTTTCACATGTGCACAAGGCACAGCTGTGCACACACCAGGCCGTCTTCCATTGCACTAAATATTCACACACACACACACACACACACACACAGCGCTGTCCCACCCCCCTCCTCCTCTGTGTGGGAACAACAAGCTCACAGTGTCACGATGAAGCTCATACATTATGTTTCCAGCAGAGATGCTCCTCACCAACACTAAACACACACACGGTGTTGATTTAACATCTGACCAGCAGGGGGCGCCGTAAGATCAGAGACCGTCAACTCTTCAATTTAAAGTTTCAATACAACTTTATTTATCCTTGCAAGGTCAAATGCATGCAGCAGCTTGTTTCTGAGTCTGAGCTTGTTGTTGTTTGTAAGGTGATTATTTATTCAATAACTTTTTTTAAAATATTTTTGTATGTACTTTAGGGAACTACAATCTATGTTTCATTATAGATTCTCAAACATCCCACTAACCTGTTTCATTCGGGCTGAAAGGGACACAACCAAAAGCGATCGATCGATCTGCAAGGACACATTACAACCAAGTTAGGCCAGGGCTATTTGTATATTGATTGACAGCGAGATAAACCAATCGGTTTGTGTGAAAGCCTCACTCAACAGTGAGTGGGATGCGGGCGTTTCACTGGGGTTGATAAAAGAAGAGTTTGGGAATATGTTTAAGCTTATTTTCTTGCTTGGCGAGTTAAAGATGTTAAGTCAGTCAACGTTTTCCTTTGAGTTTTCATGTCTGAAGTGTCAAACTTCATTTGGAGTCGTCACCCAAACATCAGGAATTTTAACTAAGTGCTTCTTGAGGAATTCCTAAACCGGAAAGGGTGCCGTTTTGTTTTTGTGTGTGTTCCCATATTAATTAAAGGAATTATTATTATGATGATTATTTATTATGAGAAAACTGATACCACTTTAGCAGAAAGACTTGAAACAGGGGGACCAGCTACCCTGGCTCTGTCCGCAGGTAGGCCTAACAAAATCTACCTACCACCATCTCTAATGCTCATTAATTAACGGTAATTTCCGGGAGTCTCAGCTGGTTGACTGAGAACTGATTCTTTCTCTCTTTTTTTGTACATTTCTGCAAACCACAGATATGTTGTATGTTTCATATGTATCACATCAACATTTCTTCGATAAGTGTCAGATCACGTTCAGATTACATGAACATAAGATGACTGTCTTATTAGGAGGGGGAGGAGCCAGTGGATCACTGTTCGGGACCACTCCAACAAACCAACCGGGTCTTTTTCGTGATCGTTGGGACATAAAACCACATCGTCTCAGAATCTGTCCACGTCTGTTTACATTAACACAAGGGGAATAAACACAGGCCGGCTTAATAAACCTTATTCGACCTCATTTGTAACCTCTGAAAGAAGCTCAGGCACAAAACTTTGAGTGTAAATGCTAACTTTAGCATGTTTTGTTCCCAATGTAAGCTCATTTTAGCATGTTACACCAACTATATTCTAACTGTTCACATTTTAGCATCGTAAAGAGCAGACTGTCATATCTGTATTTTTAACAGTTTGGTTTCTAATTAGTTTTCCAGCCTCACAGAGCTGCTGGTGTGGCCATAAAGGTTTAGCCTCGTTCTTGTATTTGTTTAATGTTTGTAATACAAAACTTTGGACTTTTAACTGACCCATTTTTATATAATAATTTGAGCACTGTTGGTGATGTAACTGTAACTTGGGGGTCGGTTTAGCAGAGAAGCTAATCTCATTAGAGACCTACTGAATAGAAATCCTGTTGTGCCTAAAGCAGAGAAAGAGACGGAGCTGTTAGTTTACAGTATTTTTTATTGGAATTACTGGTGTAAATGCTGCTTAGACTTCCGTTATTAATTCATAAGTTGTAAGTAAGCAGGTGGACTCAACCTCCACCCATTAAGAAAAGTTATTTTATACTGAAGGCCAGTGGTGGGAGAATCAGATCCTTTTTTTTAAGTAGTAAAAATACTCAATAACAAGTACAGAAGTATTATTAAAGTATCAAATATAAAAGTATTCCTTATACAAAACACCAGCCAAGCACAGCTGGAACCCATCCACACCTCAAGCTCCTGCAGCGATACCCCAGCTTTTCACCGTCTTCACCAGATTGTTCAGTTCACCAACGTGGTCCTCACGCTACGGCCAAGTTCTCAGTTCTTGTCAGCGTTTTCCTCATTGATTAACCCTGTGTTCTCCTGTGCTTCAGGTTCATATCGTCCAGTGATCGCCGCCTGCCTCGCCCAACATCTTACCAGTCTGTCCTCCAGCCGACAGACCGGTTCTCTCTCTCCGCTCTGCTTCACGGTTTCTCCGAATCCCCGTCTTTTCAATAAAACCACATTTAACTGCTGCAAGCTTTCGCTGTCTGAGCGAACCCCCACAGTGGTGCTGCAATGAGAGGAAACAAGCAAATTAACTCGTTACTTCAGGCTGCGGCCGTCAGTACACCTGGCCATCATCAAAATGTTCATATTGATTTGGGGACAGTGAAATTGATAGCTCAATACTCTTGATTAAACATACTATCAAACTATATTTACTGTTTGTCAACTGTATGGAGTGTTATTGACAACGTTAGCTTTGTGGCTCATAGCTGGATTCGTCGTATCTCTAAGGTTCATCATATTTACTGGAGTAGTGCCTAACGTTTCCATTGCATAGGAAAAGTATAGGATGGTAATGACTGTTCCAGGTATTTGTCAAACCCTCAGGTGTTACCAAGGAAAATTATGGCTCGTGAAAAACTTTAAATTTTGATTGCAAACGAACTCCGTGGAGCTGCGTGTCGGACTGATCAACCGTCAATTAATTCCTGCTAACGGACACCTTGTCGGTCATTATTTCATTACCTCTCCCTGTAATCCGATTACGTTGCCGTCTGTTCTTCTGGCAGCATTTCTGGTTTTGCTTTTGTTTTCTACCTTTGCACCATTTTTTCCTTAATGCTGTTCATGTGTTGTCAAACTGGTGACGAAGTTTTCTTCATTTGCTTGTGTTTTGTGTGAACACAGATGAACAGAGATGACTTTAGGGGTTCAATCCATGCTTGGAGAGGAACTTTAATATACAAAGTAAGTGTTAAAAGATGCAGTGGTGCTAAATGTAGTGGAGGTATAAAGTAGCATAACATGGTAGTAGAAATTGTGATTTAGCACATCCTACAATCTTTGTCTGACACGAACATAAAAATAGAGCAAATTGTGTAAGCTGAATGCGTTCAGAATGTATCACTCAGCATGAGGTGAAGCCTCAGCTGTTAGAGTGCGAAGTGTCTGAGCTCCTTTTATATTTGCAGATATCAAAGTGTGAACAAATGTCTACAGATGTCACACGGAAATAAACAACAACTTCGGAACTGAACCTCATAAATGGATCTCATAGAATATCCATTCTCAAAAGTCCATTTACATTCTCGTTGTTTTTGCAAGAAAGCCTGAGTTCACGTTTATAATTTGAAATACAGGCTCACAACAACTCCAACACATTTGCAAATATGTGAGAGACATACATTTTATCTGAGGCAAACTATTCCTCTTTTGAAAGAACCTGGAGGGATGATGCACTGTGGTGGTGCGGTCTGGCGAGCTACGCTGACAAATGGAGGTGCAGTAATTAGACCTCCATCTGTGAGATCTGATGAAACGTAGACAGATGATGCATCAATGTTCCAATCTGAGCTGCATCATTAGCGTCGAGAGTGAGGAGAAGTCACCTGGTCTGACCCGGTGGCTGACCCTGTGATGTCACACACTCAGGATTACGGGACGTGTCACATGGGTGCGATGACATGGGAAACAAGTGTGGATGACAAACAGAGTGGCTTCTGGTTGACACACCAGGACTGTGCTGTTGACCTGTGACCCACCGGGCAGCAGACTGGTTTGAACTGGTCAAACTGGACAGCTTGTCGATGCCTTGGGATGGGATAGCAGCCTGTTGTTGCTTCCCATACATACGTGCCACTTTGAGACTCATCAGATGGCGAGTTTCCTTGCAATTTTAAAAAGGTTTATTTGAAGTGACTATAATCAATATTTTTATAATACTTTAATATGAAATGACAATAAAGATAAACCTGAATCTGCATCTCCCCTCGGCTTTACAGAGCTTTATAGTCAGTTTCAACTCAACTGTACTGTTTTCGTTCACTCTCACATCTCTCATAGCGTCGTTTTAAGAGAAAAGAACTGTTCAGCACTCAACAGCAGGCAGACACAGTTAGAGACTAGCTCAACTGAACATATGTGGAGCACTTTGCAGCTAAAGAAACAGATTTCTCTCAGAAGATGGTACAGACCCAAGAACACATCAAGTTCTATCAAGTTCAACATATTAACTTAAATTGGAAATACAAAACTTTCCTCCCTCTAGAGCTTCCAAGTGGTATTATTGTTAGTCGCAAAGACAACAGAGACTTTAAGCGGTGACGGTTGAGGGGACGGCTACGGTGTTCAATTAAATAAAATGGTCCACTTTGCGCACGCGTGATTTTGTCTCAACACTTCCTACTACGGGAAAACGACTGGTTTGCCGTACCCAGCAGTACGTGAAAGTAGTAAAGTAGCCGTTGTCAGAGTTATCTTGTTGCTTAACGATATTCAATTTCCACTACTACGGCAACCAGGTGGAATGCTTCGCGGACGCCGTAGCCTTCCCTCTAAAGTCGCTGCTTAAAGTCAGCCGTCAGAATCCCAGTGTGATGTAGAAACTCTGGTCTCAGTGCTGTGATAAAGGCAGAGGAAACACCCGGTTGT